>PVHY01004210.1:77093-97093 GCA_004024945.1 Uropsilus gracilis
TTTTTTTTTTTTAACATACATTGTTCTATATACATATGCTATAAACACTAGGGGAAATGTATTAGGGGTATTAAGATGGTCTTATTACTGCTCATATAATAGCAGCAGCAACATAGATTGTGGTAATTTCATTGGTTGGTGATAGTTTTTGCACCTTTCAATCCAAGTTATTGAAGAAGGATGTTTCACTTGCCTAATTTGTTTCTTGAGGTGTGGAAGGTTTTAAGGTGTGGAGTGCTTATTGGTTTAATGCCTCATCTATCTCTTACTGGTCTGACTTCTGTGACTGAGTAAACAGACATTTCCTTTTTATCATTCCATGCGTTATTATTCCAAAAGTTATGATTTGGGACCAAAAACAGCCCATACCATTCATAGATGTAGAAGTCTCAAACTTTTTCTCTTCTAAATAAGCTAAATAAACCCAGTGTCTGATTTTATTTTTGGCATTAGAAATTTTAACTTTTAAAATTTAAAATTTTAATTTTAATTCAGCCCTGTAATATGTTTCCTAAATTATATGTAATTAGAAATTGAATACCTTCTCTTAATCACTGGTAAAGGTAAATTATGCTCATAGTTCTTTATTTATATTATCCAAAATATAAGCTTCAGGTAAAAAATTAGAATTAAACACACAGTTTTCAACTTGTCCAATTAGCCTAGGTTTCCCTGTACACATTTGAATACTGTAAATCATTACATAGCAGAAATATTTCAAAATCAAACCAGTGACACTATCATATCAGCATATAATACAGACTTATAAACAATTCATTTATGTGTTTTAACTATTTACCAATGTGATATTAATTTTAGGCATGGAGACTAAGCATCTGAAATGAATAATTCCATATTTATTTTATGTTTTAATTTTTTTTCCATATTTATACTGTTTAAATAGAGCGGGTGGAAGCCTTCTCAAAATTCACTCTTAGTTGTCTTTTTATGGAGTTAATTTCTTCCAGACTAGATATTTTCATTTGGTGTAAGGGTTTTGACATATTGCATCAACACCTTTCTATTGCTTTAAACAAGAAAATACATTTAATCCATGTCTTATGACAAGCTATTGGGAGACTGTTATGGTTTTCAAAAAGTATTTATATTAGTTCCATAGAAAATAAATGTCAGAGAGTAATTTAGAGGTCAGACACTTGTCAATTTTATTGCTCTAGTCACATACCTAGGTGTAATAGCATTTCCAACTTTGACAAATTTGACTTAAAACAGTCACATGAATGCCCAAACTTCAAATATGTATTTTTCTAATGGACTATAATATAGAGAAAATTTTAAATTAATTGTGCTTTGGAACAAATTAAGCAACAGTTTGAAGAACCAGATATTTCGGCTTCAGACATTACAATGCCTCTTTCTAAAATAAGTCAGGGCTGATGGCATGAGTTGAAGTGTTCAGATCTAGTGATTTGAACCACATGCTAGCTAACTCATATGTCAATCTGATGATATAAAACATATGCCTTTAATGATGCTAATGAATCATCTTTCAGTGTCACAGGTACTACTATAAAATAGCTTCAACTTCTTTGAAAACTTCTCACATGCAGTTGGCATTCTGTTAAGTACATGAATAAACCACTAACATGATAAGGCACACATGTGACTATGAATGTGTGTAAAGTCACACATGTGTGTGTCACGAATTCACATCACTTTGTAGAAATAACACATCTGAGGTGTTTTTTTTTTTAATTTTGTTTGAGGTAATATTGGTTTATAACACTTTATCAGTTTCAGGAATACATATGAATATACATCCATATATATATATATATATATATATGGATGTGTATTCATATATATATATAAATATGTGTATTCATATATATATATATATATATATATATATATATGGTCATAGAGTTTTGCTTTTTTGCAAGATTTTAGATCACCATTCAGTTTATTTGTGATAAGTCTGCTCAGATTTTCTTTGACTACATGATTCTGTCATGATATTACACAATAAGGATTTATCCATTTTTTCTCAATTGTCCAATCAGTTGGCATGAGATGTTCATAGTGCCTACTTAGGAGCCTTTGCCTTCCTGTGATATCTGTTGTAACACTGCCTCTTTCTTTAATGATTTTGAGTCTTTTATTTTCTTTCCTAGTCAAATGTTTGTCAATTTTAATTTTTCAATATATCAATTCTTCCTTACTCATTTATACTATAAATTTTTTATTTGTCTTTATTTTGCTCTGATTTTTAAAATTTCTTTCTGTTGATTTTAAAATTCATTTGTTTTTCTAATTTTTAAAATGTAATGTTGCACAGCTTACTGATATTTGTTTGTTTAGTTAGTTAGTTAGTTAGTTAGTTAGTTAGTTAGTTAGTTATAAACTTCCCTTTTAATACTGATTCCGGCACATGTATTTTCATTTGTATCTAAATTTTATTTTTAATATTTCTTTAAATTAAAAAAAAATATCCCAATAGCCATTTAGTAGTATGTTGTTAAATATTCTTTTATTTGTGGCTGTTTGTTTTCTTTTCTTCCCTCAGGAAATCCTTCCATACCTTTATAATACCCTGATGTTGGTATGGCTTCAGTGCTTTCATGGCATTACAGAAACAAAGTAGACCTAAAACTTTGGAAGCTGATGTTTGAATCTTGACTTTTCTTGTTAACTTGCTGTTAGAACCATCTTTAGAATTTATGAAATGGGGAAAATAATCATATGAATAGAAAGTAACAGGTCTTGATGAATCCTTACTCAGTGCAATAGAATGTAAGATGGTATCATATATATGAAAAACAATTTAGAGGTTTTACAAAAACTTAAACATAGATTTGCCACATGATCCAGTCATTCTATTTTGAAGTGCGTATGACTAAGAAAATTGAAAACATATGCCCAAACAGAAACCGGTACACTAATATTCATAACAGTATTGATAGTGGAATAAAACAAGCTTCCAACAATAAATGAATGGATAAACAAAATATTATGTTTTCATAATATAATGGTATGTTATTCACTAATGCACAAAATACTGATACATCTACAACATAGTTGAATCAGGAAAACATGTTAAGAAAGTACAAAGAGGGGGGCCACATGTTGTGAGTTCATTTTCATGAAACATTCTGATAAGGCAAATTCATAGAGAAATAAAGTAGAATAGCAGTTTCCAGGGTTTGGGGATAGAAGCTGAGGGATACATGAGAAATAGCTGAAAATAGATATAGAGGATTTGGGGATGTGCTGATAAAAAATGTTCTGGATTTTGATAACAAAGTTGGTTGGACAATTCAATAAAAAGGCTAAATTGCATATTTTTATATGGTGAATTTTATGGTAAATAGGTTATATTTCAATAAAAAATCCAATAAAATATCCTATCCTGCCTATATCAGAGGATTGTTACAGGAATCAAATACTCAAATAAAATTCTGCAGAATTTAAATCATATTCAAGAATCTGTGTCACTGCACAAAGAACACTGGTTTTAGTGTTTGCATTTGATAAAGAAGGTTCGAGTAAAAATCATCTTTATGTATAGTCCTGGTGAAAGCATACAGAAGCTGTGTGGGTAAAGACACTTGCTGTGAAGAACTTTACAAATGAATTATAAACTACACAAACAATTAATTTTAAAGAATGGAAGGCATAGAAAAGCTGAGGTGAGTTTGTACTTTCTGTTGGGATCAGATATTCTGTACTGGAAGTGTTAAAGTGGTAATGTATCTCCAGTATTAGACTGAAAAAAATCTGAAGACAGAAATGTCATTTGATTCATTTCAACTTATTTGCATCCATGTATACAATGTTCTTCTGTAGCCATTGCTCAATTAATATAAAATGAACATGGATGAGTTTTTTTTTTTTTTTTTTGACTCATTTTATTTGGAATGCTTAGCTAAGTCTGTAGGCATTGAATGAACTTCAGACTGCCCTCTCTGGACCTCACATACTATTTCTCTCCTGTTGTATGAGAATGGGTGTGTGCTCTCACTCAGGGCTTCAAGCCAGAATTGAAGTCAGTTTATTCCCTGCTGCTTCTAGGTCAACAAAGCATGGCTTCTCAAGCTCTCATCACAGTACTATGTATTGCTGCTTTCCAGGTGTGATCCATACAGAATACTTCCTTCCCTTCTTTGTCCTCATAAAACTTAAATGGTGGTTCTTGATACCTAGATGCTGATCCCCTTAGTACTCTTAACTCTCCTCATTTCCAAAACATCCTCCTCTCTCTAGATTTCCCTTGTTAGCCTTGTGTTCTTGGATAGCATTATGTCTCAGCAATATCAGACAAACCCTAATGCTGATAGTATTGTGGCTTAGATTACTACTTATTAGTCCCTGATTCCCAAATCACAGCTCAGGCTAAGACCTTTCACTTTTTCTCCATTATTAAATATCCAAGTACTTGCTTGAAAAGTTCTGTCTGTTAAACAGTCCCCTCAATCTCAGTATATTTAGAATAACCTGCTTCCATTCCTGGTGGCAAGGCCTTTGTAAGTATCACTCATATGAAGTCCAGTATGCAGCCGGAGATCTAGAAGTCATCCAAGATTATTTCTCTCACTTTTCTTCCTGACAGCCACAGATTGCTCCTTTATATCTCTCATATCCTTCTTTCTTAGTTTGTATTCTCCCTAAAGTAGAGCCTGAGATAAGTATTTGCATTTAAGGAATTTATTTGGGAACTTATTTTTCACAAGAAGCATAATGTGAAAATAGGAAAGTGAGATATGGAATGAGGAAAGCCTATAAAGTGTCGGAAAACAATAATATCCCTAACGGAAACTGGGAAAAGGACTAGATGTAGAATCTCTGAGAAACTATTTAGAACTAACTTTACAGTTATCTCACCAAAGAAAAGGAAATATGGATAATTTGTCTACCAACTCCTGCCATGCTTTCCTTTGAGGATTTCTCCTGAACAGGAGGAAAAGTAGTTTGCTCTCTGCTGTATATTTTTGGAGGAGAAACTTGCAATAAAAAATGCATAAGGAGATTAAAACAAATTTTTCCACCTGTGTACCTCTTGTATATGTGGGGAAATAGATAACTCAGAGGAGACTTAGAATTCATACTTAAATGTCATTGTAATAGAGGAAGGGAAATATTGATCTATTATGGAAAAATAAATGTTTTTTAAGGAAAAATAAATGATTATGAAACATGCATGGGCAATGTGGTTTAGAACAGTGTTTATCTAGGGGTGGTATCAATTGCTATTTTTTTTTCTATAATAAAGATCAATCTCTTCAGGTTGATAAACCTCTCCAGGAAGAGAATCTGAGAGTAGGGTTCTTTTTGGGAGACTTGTTGTTATGTAGATAAGAATTCAGAAGAAAACCTATTTATGTATTTGTGGTTTTTACTTTAAGTGCCTACAACTCAAAGGAACAATATACCAGAGTGGCAGGATAACCTGTCCTGAACACCTGTGCTCTTATTTTAGAGTGACATCTTTGACTACTCTCTATCGCTTGCACAGTGAGAACCTCCTGAATCTTGACATCACTCTGAAGGTCATCAGCATGATGATGGTCCTTTATCATGGATGGTCCTTCAAAGGACCAGGGGCAAGAGGCCAGTTGAGAGAGATTGTACTGTATATCTGCTATACTCTATCACAGCTACCTTTCACAGTACTTCTCTCTCAATAATACCAATATGCTGGTCTCCTAGAAGCTTTAAGGTTTTTTTTTTAGACTCAGCTTTTCACATATTTTTCCAGAATGATTTTTATGTATATGCATGCACACATGGACATGGACACAAACACACACCTGAGCATTATAATCATCTTTTTCCTTTAATTATAACTTCCAATAGTTTTAAGGATGAATTATTTTTGACTGTGCTTTCCAAATTATATTCAAATTTGTTTCCCGAGGCACACAGGGCACCATAGCAAATTCACAGGGTTGGGGATACTTAAAAAATGGTGGCACATGCCTGTAGGTGGCAGCCTAGGAAGCCATGGCCGGGGCCAGGGATCACGGTTCGAGTCCTGCCGGGGGCATGTAGCGAGACCTAGTCCCAAAAAAATAGCTGGGTGCTGGGAGGCTGAGGCTGGGGATTGCTTGAGTCTGTGATACCCCGGGCAACGTGATCCTGCAGTTCCACAGGCAAAAATAGCGAGACTTAGTCTCAAAAAAAAAAAAATAATGAAAGGAATACAAATATTTGACTACTTTGGATGATGCTGTGTACACTGTTTCAATATAATTTACAATTTTAAAATTAGATAATACAGCATTGCTTTTTTTATGACACCATGTAACTCCTAAGCTGGGTTTTGTTACTACGATAAAAAGCAAACAGTATGTAAAAATTCACCAAGTTTTGAGGGCATGAGTAGCATCAATGGGAACACCACCCCATGGGCATAAATGGTATTTCAGAATGAAATCAAAATATTATTTTACCTTCAATTTAGGTGTATTTTTTAAAAATGTCTACTGAGTTTTTAGTACGTAAATACTTATTTTTTTTTTTAAAGCCAGGGAATAAGGGGCACTAAAACTGGCCAAGGACAGTGTTCAAATAGTTTATTGGTCACTGTCCTGAATTCTTCACTTGTGTACACAATTGCAAGACCATTCAGATTCAGGGAACAATAACTGAATTTATTTGACAAAAAAAAGGGGAAAACAGAGTCACTGCGGTCACAGGTGGCCATTTATTTCACCCTACTTATTGTCTGGTGTTTTGAAGTCCTAAACAAAAGGCATCCAAGATGGTGTCCTCCAGACACTGATGATCCGGAACAAATACCCTGAACAAAAGGGCACAGTCCTAAATGGTGTCTTCCTGCCACTGAGTACCTGAAGCAAGTGGTAGTGAGTGATGGCAGCCTTGGGAATCCAATACCAGTGGCACCAGAAGAGGCTCACACATATTGCCAAGTTGTGCCCAATTGAACAACAGTGACAGACAAGCAGCACCAAGAATAGCAATAACCAAATGACCCCAAAGATGGCCCACATTCATATAGCTCACTGAAGTGCCCAGCTCTAGGTCCTCGCCTTCCCCTCAGGGCTGTAAGAACTATAAAATAAAACTTGCAAAATTTCCTCCAAGGGCAGATGCTGGAAGCTTTTGAGACCAGCAACTGAAATCTGGAAGAAAAGCATGGTGGGCCTGGAATTGCTGACTCCCAGAGGCTGCTTTCTCATGATCCCTAGCAAAGTCTCTACAACAACCCCCCACCCCCCATTCTCACTTGTCTCACTTGCATCAATGCCTAATTTTTAATACTGCCAATATTGGGGCCCCAGTTTCAATACTTCCCATATTGGGCTTCCGGTTTCAACAATAAAAAACTTACCAAGAGTTTGCAGTGCAAGTTCTTGCACTTTAGAGACTGTGCCCACATCTCATTTGGTGCTATTTCTCCTGGGCATCGCCTGTAACAGTCTTTGACTTCATCCTTGCCTTCAAGCTCCCATTACATTTTGAACCAAATTACTTAAAACATGAAGATCTTAGGCATTTCTTTTGACCAGGCTGCCTAAAAACAATTACTGAAACACAAAATTTACTTTGAATTGAAAGAACTGGGAAACTGTTTTGTAGGTCCTTCACATAAGGGCCTTAGAAAGTTCTTTTCTACATACACCTTTTTCATTCCATGAATGGTATAAACACATCATCAAAACTTATTATTATTTATCATTTGTGGATCTGTTTGCCAAGATTGCCTTCCTTAGTTCCTGTAATCTAAGCAACGTGTTCATGATGCCAAGTGGTAGTGAGAGACAGCAGCCTTGGGAAGCCAACACCAGTGGCACCAGAAGAGACTCACACATGCCTCCAATATATGTCCAAGATAACAACAGTGTCAGACAAGCAACACTGAGAACAGCAATAACCAAAGGACCCTGAACAAAAGGGCACAGTCTCTAAAGTGCAAGAACTTGCACTGCAAACTCTTGGTAGGTTCTTTATTGGTGAAACCAGAACCCCAATATGGGCAGTATTGAAGCTGGGGCCCCAATATGGGCAGTACTAAAAATTAGGCATTGATGCCATTAACTGTGTCTGAAAAACACAGAGGTAAAAGAGACCTAAATAGGAAGGGTAACTTTACTTTGTTGCAAATTCTGGGTGTGGACCCAGAAGAGAAAATGTGTCACCTAGAAGGTGTATAAAGAGAAATTGGAGCCTTTGACTTTAGGAGAAAGAAAAAAAAATCTATAGCTATAAAAGCAAGAAGTAGAGACTAGAGGAGACAGACTTTTGGGGAGAGGAGAGACTGGAATGATAGATGGGTCAAGAGTAGACTGAGTGACCAGATGAGGAAGAAGTCCCCTGGAAGAGTGAGCTGGTAGTGACAAGGAGCCATGGTGACCAGTAGAAGAGTGGCTGGTGTGGAGAGTGTGGCACCGTAAAAAGGTGGCATAATGAGCTGGTACCTGGAGATGGCCAGGGATTTGGAAAGCTGATTTGTGCATGAGCAATTGTGGAAAAAGTCTGAAGCATCTTGGAGAAGCAGAGCAGCTCAGAACACTGGAGAGTGAAGAAGACAACAGAAGATGCTGGAGAATGATTGGAATTTGCAGAGTGCCTGTCTCAGGTTTGGAGGGGCAAAGGGGCACCATCATGGACATGTGTCTTTGGGAACTTTGAGACTGAAAAGGGTGACTGGGGTAAGATAACTGGCCGTTTGTGGCTTTAAGGGCTTTTTGTTCTCCCTGTTAATATTCCCTTGTAAATAAACCCTTTTGTTAAACTGCATTTTGAATGGCAACTGCTGCTCAAGGGTGGTACAAACCTGAGGGAACCTACATGGTAGAAGCCACATTATGAATGTGTCGTGCTGGTTGGTGGCTTCTGCTCCTTTGACCTAATGTCATTGGTTTTAGCAGTTATGAAATTGGGTTATAAGAAGGTCGAAGGCCTCAACTACAGGGAAAAAGCGGCATTTTTAAAATGTGTTTCCGCTGCCAGCTTCTTAACAGATTCCACCATCCTTGCGTGCACAGCATTTGCTAAAGCCACAGTGCAATTTAAACAACTGGGTTTTATTTACAAGGCAAATTAACCTAGTAAATGAAAAGTCCTTAATGGCACAAATGATCTGTTCTTTTACCCCAAGTACCGTTTAGTCTGAAAGCCCTGAAAACTTGTCCAAAATGGTGCCCCTCCAAACCTGCAGGCACCCTGCAAAGTCCAGTCCTTCCCCAGCATCTTCTCTTCGCTTCTTCTCTCTCCAGCGTTCCGAGCTGTGACTTCTCCAAGGCTCTTCAAACTTTTCCAATAGATTCTGATGCAAAGTCAGCTTTCCAAATATGCCACCTTGCTGCAGCTCCATGCACTTTCTTTACCAGGCCCACCTTTGGCAGCATCCCGACAAATTCACCAGGTTTGCCCTCAGCAGCCCCTGTTCACCCCTTGCCAGCTATTCTGGCACCCAACTCTACACTGTCTACTTCTCTGCCGACCACTCTCCCACCATGGCTCTTTGCCACCACCAGCTCACTCTTTTGGGACCTTCTCCCGGTCAGGCCACATGGGCCTGTTCTATCCGCATGTTCGTCTCTTCCTCTCTCTTTGCTGTCCCTTTATCTGCCCTTTTCTCACTTCTTGCTTCTTCTCCTGGGTCTTTCTCTCAGATCCTGCCCATCAGACAATTTTGGTACCCATACAATTTTCAACTGTGTCACTAACCTGTCTTAGGTCCACAGACACAGCAAACAGGGCAAAGTAGTGTCATGTCCACAGTGGTGGTGGTGGGGCACTGGGACACAGATGGGCTCCCTAGACCCCAGGAAATTTTATTTTTACTCTCATTCCCTGGCCTTTTTCCTTTTCTTTCTTGTTCTCTTCTATTCCCATGCTCACCTCGATGTGTGGTCTCTCATCTCTTTTAGCATCTCCTTCCAGGTGTGCCCACTGAAACATGCACCACACATTGGGCCAGGCATGTATAATTATGAGGAGGGTACAGTATCACAGGTGCAGGTCAAAAAAGCTAATGGTGGAAGGGCCAAAGCCTGACTAACTTATTTACCCTACAATTCTTTTTTTTTTTTTTTTTTTTTTTTTTTTTTTTTTTTTTTTTTTTTTTTTTTTTTTTTTTTTTTTTTTTTGAGACTAGGTCTCGCTATTTTTGCCCGTGAAACCCGAGGCTCTCGTTGTCCGGGGTGCCACAGACTCAAGCAATCCCCAGCCTCAGCTTCCCAGGTAGTTTGGGATTACAGGTGCGCACCACCACACCCAGCTATTTTTTTGGAACTAGGTCTTGCTACGGGCCCCAGGTGGGACTCGAACCGCAATCCCTAGCCCCAGCCGCTTCATAGGCTAAAGCTTACAGGCCCAAGCCACCGTGCCCAGCCTACCCTACAATTCTTTACCCCTCCACTACCCCTTTGCAATTCAATTTAAGGAATAGTTCTTAAGAAGTCAAGTTCTTCTGACTGGTGCTTTTTGCTGCAGGTATGATTTAGTCCATGCAGCTTCCCGGACACAGTGTATGTGTTGGATTCTCAATGATGATATACCTGTCTGCTTGATAGTGTGGCATCAGCATCTTATTTACTCTCAATTTCGTAGCATCCCTATGGGATCATATTAATTTAATTCATGATTAATTATTATGAATGTCTAATTTGTTGTTACTGTTTCTCCAAAAACTGTAACTAAATGTATCAAAGGATGAAAATAAATGTATTATTCAAAGTAAGAAATTAAGAACAACCCTTATTTACTTTCTTATTCATATTTTACATATTTTATATATTTTACCTTATCTGATACTATATTTATACATATACAATGTATATGTAATATCTACCTATCTATCTATCTATCTATCTGTCTGTCTGTCTGTCTGTCTGTCTGTCTGTCTATCTGTCTGTCTGTCTGTCTATATATATGTATATATGTATGTTGTGCTCTGTCTGGGAAGCTCTTGCCTCCTCCTTTGCCTAGATTATCTCATCCTCCTCATTTGAGTCTCCTCTGAATCTGAATTCTGTCTTCTTTTCTTCAGGGAAGACTTTTATATTTACATTTGTATGTTCATGAATATATTCATCTTCTTCTTTAGATCACCATATCCACCATGAGGGTAGGGAGAGGGTCTGCCGTACTGAGTACTGTCTGTCATTGGATATATTATGTAACATCTATCAAACACCAAATATTTGTAGGATGAATAAATAAATGAATGATTAATATCTTATATTTTCATTTATATGGATTAAGACCTGATGACTAGAGAGATGGTAAGATTTATTTTTTACAGGCGGTACAAAGGTTTTATACCTGTGAGAATAGCATGCATTTAAGGAAGGAGGGCAAAGAATTGGAATTTTAATTTTGAGTTGAAACAAAGTTAGGAACTACTTGAATATAGGTGAGTAGGGGTGGGATTACCAAAATAGGACTGCGTACAATGCTCAGTGTTCTTTTGATTTAACCACTTGCAGCATTTCACTTGAAAATGGATTCCTCTGCTGTTGAAAAGCTTCCATGTTTTCAGTTACTGGAAAGACATAAACTTAGATAAATGAAAATTCCATCTTTTTGCTCATTCCTGGGTTAGAAAATGTCAGATTTAAATGTTCCCAAGTGCAGAGTCTCACTGAATAAACATGAGGTGCATTGTTTTACAACATGCAGTTCAATAAAATTGTACTACACTTGGCATTACTGAACATTTCAGGATGAGGAGGGAGAAAAAAATAACAAAAGCTCATACAACAAATTGTATTTTATGAAGAACTTTGACATAAAATGAAATATTACACCAATTTCAGAGAAATCTCATTTTTTAGAAGGTTTGGAAAAGTCATTTATGCACATAATTTCCCTGCTCTCATTGATATTTTATTAATACCTTATCTCTTCCTTCTCCACTTAATATTTTTCCATTTTTATTTCCAAGTGAGTAACTTTAAGGTTAAAAAAAAAAAAGAGGTTAGTATTAACCTGCTACTTTTTCAATTTTATGAATTGATTTTATATATCAAGATTCTGTTTTAAATTTTTTAATCAAGAAAGTGCCAAGTAGCAATCTAAAAAGTGCAACTACCTATTCCATAATTAATTGAATGTCTCTGAATTCCCAGTGTTTGAGATTGATAAGCTTCATGTATAAATTTGTCACTTGAAAGCAGCAAGTTATAGTAAGAAGACAATAGAAAAGGCAAATAACTAGTTTTTATTTGTTTCTTTGATAGCAACAGCCATAAGTGGTGTCTATGTAGCCCTGATTTCTATTCAGTCTGCTTATCTAAAAATTTGTCATTTGATATATTTAACATCATGTAGAATTAGGTTAATTAAAATAATTTCATTGCACATATTTCTGTGATTTGACAGATATATACCAAGCTTTTCATATATAGCTATATATTTTTTCAGAAAAATAAAATTGCATAATATTGCTAAAAATATCTCAAAGTTTTTTACAATCACATATCACAGGGATAGCCTAGGTGATGCTGAACTAAAATATTTATAACAAATATACAATCAGTAATTTAAGATTCTGGGGAACAGACAGACATCTTGGTGAAGCAAGTATTCTAAATACTATAATAATTCACAAGATTCTGATGATCTGTAGTAAATGCTAGCTACATATTAACCTATGGGCAAAATATGACATATTACCTCTATGTACAAATAAAGTTTTATTAGAAAATGACCATGACCATTTGTCTATGTATTGTATATGACTATGTTTGAACTGTGACAGCAAGATTGACTTGTTGCAGCTAAGACCATATGCTTTTTGAGTTTGAGAAATTTGCCTTCTGGATTTTAGGGAAATAGTTTCTTGATCTTTGGACTATAATCCATAAGATTGATTTGTTGTTTTATGGTCAGAAACTTGAATGGCCAACAGTTCCAGAAACTTCAATGTGTAAAATAACATTATCTCCTCATGCTATATCTCTGTGCAAAGCTACATTATGGTACAATGTAAGGGATGTTTTCATACCATTCATAAGACAATAATCAGTAGTGCAGTAAGTCATGAGCATGGAGGTCCAACCTGATAGTGGAACTCACTCCTAGGTTGATCTTCTTGACTTCCCTTCTCTTGGGATAGAAGTAGAGGTAGTTGTAGAAAACAGAGTTTCACTCTCTCTAGACTCCCTTTTCCACACTGAAGGACGCAATTTTTATTCTCTCTGAGTAAAAGCAAACTGGTAAGGCTATATCTACACATTATTATCCTTGATTATTACTTGAATATTACTCAAATTCCTCAGCTACCCAAGCAAAAACCACAGTATAATATGAATTGTTTTGTTTTATCAAAGAAGAACCTCATCTATTTTAGGCTCATTTTGTATAATTTTATTCTCATAGATAACCTTTTCTTCAAATTTTATATTCCGTCTTCCATTCTGTTTAACCTACAAATTAATTTTCCTTGCTATGGTTTGTAGGTCTCTAACAGTGCTTCCATTTAATCATATTCATATTCATTTAGTTCCAACATGGGGAATACTTATTTTAGAATATCTCTTTCACCTGCAAGGAAATGAGGTTATTAATGAAACCTTTAATGCACAGGTTTTAACCTGGTTATATAGTTTATCTCTTTGTGCCTCATGACGCAAAGGAGAAAGATGTTACCAGCTCAAAAAGTAATTGAGTAAAATTCTTTTCTTCAGTTAAAAAAATTGTAAACACATTTTGCTTACTTCTTTAAGGACTTTTCTTAAAATACAGGAAAGTCAGCAGCTAGAATCATACCTCAGTGTATGTTCTAAAGCAAGGTGATCTCTTAAAACTTACATTACCTTCATTTTTCTTATCATTTCTTATTTAGCAGCACAGTGGAATGAGCAGGCCTGTAGAGACAACTTTCTGGGATTTGAATCTAAGCTCCCCATTTGCTAAGTTACACAGGAACTTATTTATATATTCAGAATCTCACCCTTCCTATCTGTGGACCAGGAATATTAGTAGCTCTTACCTCAAACATAGTTGTGAAAGCTAAATTAACTAACATATGTCAATAACTTGTCAATAACCTACAACTGTATGCATTAATTAGTTCATTCATCTAATATGAATGGTACTAAGTACTTCTCATTGAATTTTCAGTAGATCTGAATACTTTGTGCAATTCTCTCTCTTCTGTTCTCCCCACCCCCAAAGAAATTGTGGGTTGAAGAGTTCATGACTTCATAAGGCATTTAAGTCCAGAAAAGTAAAGAAATTCCTGGAGTTTGTGAAGAAACATTTTAGGGCCAAAGCATAATTATTACTTAATGAGGAATCTGGCTTCTCAAAATGTTATATAGCTGTCTCCATATGCCCAGAGTATGTCTTTTCCAGTTAAGTGTCACCTTGGTATGTGGATCTAAGGTAATGGAAGCTCTGTGGGTTTCAGGAAGACTCTATTACCATTACTTAAATAATGCAGAGTATTTTGACTTAAAGACAATGAAAACTCTAGAGCTAAAGAGAATCTCTTTTTATTCACTTAGTCATTTGCCCTTCCTCTAATCCAAAAAGAGATCATCAATCCCTATGCCTTTCTTTGCCTTTTCCCTAATGAAAGAAAGATGCACTCACAGTTCCTCTTTGTATGACGTGGAGAAATGCAACCCAAGAAGTATCAGGCAGATGCAGGTTTATCACTAAGTATGTAATCTCTGAGAAACTCATATTTTTATTCTCAGAGTAAAATATCTCCTTTTCATATATATCTGAGTCAGCCAATTTAGAATTTACAAATTCTTAATATGTATATAATTAAATATTGGTGTAATTTCCTACTAATCTCCTTGATATTAATTTGTTCATTTATCCAGTCTCAGACTAGTCCAGATGGTGGGGGGTGGGTGGGAGAATTTTACCCTGCTATCTGACATTTGCAATTAAGAAGCTGGTAATTGAGTGAATATAATATGGTGTTACCTCAGCTATCTAGAAGCTCTGGAACTATATTATTTGTATAATCCAGTTTTCCATAAAGATTTGATTATTTGCCAAATCTTTCAGAATATTATTTAATTTGGGTAGAACATGCTGTATACTATATTATCTATTTCCCTGACATTTTAAATAGACTGTATTGAACAATTAAAAATTGTATTAATGAATTAGTTGTTTCCCATTGTGAACCTTATTTTTTATATTACATTCTAATATATGGACACCGTGAGTTTATTGGAATAAAAAATATAATTGACATTTGTGCTATATTCATTGTTTTAGTTGTCTTGTCCTAGTTGTTGTTAATGAAAATTTATAGCTAACTTTGTAAAGTTAATGGCACTTTATCAGTGCCTCTCAAATATTTATCTCAATAATCTGCTAATTCAACATAGTTGGAAACCTATTGAAGAATGAGAGATCAACACCTGGTAGTGTTTAAAAAAATGGATTTCATGGTTGATAGTGGAGAATATGAACTGGGTGATTTTAAGATGGATCATGGGAAGCAGAGAAGTGACTGAGGTTTACCAGAGTTTTTGCAACCTTAGAAAAAACACTAAACATGGTGTGGAGAGAGATGAAAAGTAAGCCTTGATGATAAGGCTGGTGACACTAATAATCAAATTGTTTTACAGGTATATTTTAGAATAGCCTGTTTTACCATAGTAAGAGTTTTTTTCCCTTAATTCTTTTGCCTGGATTCAATATTAAATATGAACATTAATTTATTCCCAGAATTTTATGCTATGTATATAAAGAAATTATATTGATTTAGTTTCTTTATTAGCTTTAAGACTTTTGGTGGTTCTTCATGCTCTGGAAACAGGAAACTAAGTAAAATTGTGAGTCAAAAAATTATGTGGGATTCTGAGAAACTGAATAATGTTCAAACATTTTATGCTAGGCAGAAAGCACTTTTTTCTTGCTTAATTCCTGGATATCTTCCTAATGCCTGATCATCACGTAGCTATATATTAGTGTATGGATGGTGAATGATGTATTTGTAAGTTCTAGTAGAAAGTAGTAAGTTCTAGTAGAAAGAATTTCCTAATTCCACAATTAATACATTCCCCTTTATTAATATATTTTATTTTAATATATTTTATATAAATACATTCATTTATTAATATATTTTATTCATTTGTTTAAATGAGTTCTCTATAGATTTTAGTATTCTTTGTGTTTGAAATTTGTAAAGTGATATTTTTTAGAAACAAGATTTTTTAAGTATAAAATTTAGAATATTTGTGGATTTTATCCATACTTTCTGATAAGATTTTGGTTTCTCAAGTCCTTGAGTTATGATAATGAAATAAATCATCTGAGGCATTGAGTTTTTGTGTGAAATGTATGGAAAATAAAGTTATTAGACAAGTATGAAGTATAGAGTTAATATAAAAAATAAAATGTGTGTTGCTTTACACCTGCAGTATAGTGGTTAGAGAATCAAAAAGATTTAGGAAAAATTGTGCAATAGAAAATTGAAAAGAAAAGATTCATTACCCAAATCATTTAACTCTTTATACAGATTAAAACCAATTGAAAAGTAAAATACATGGTCTGGTCAGCAAAAATCCTTTCTAAGAATTACTTATGGTAGGAGGATATGAGAAACTGATCAAACAAGTTATTTGAAGTCTCATTAATGATGAAATTTTCAGTGAAGTGACATGGATATTATAGACTTGGATTTATTTTGCAATGACTGAAATTCCGTAACAACATTTGAAACCTAGTTTGGTTACTGCTGTAAATGTCTGTTTCTCTTTTCTTTCTTTCCTTCTTTCTTTCTTTCTTTCTTTCTTTCTTTCTTTCTTTCTTTCTTTCTTTCTTTCTTTCTTTCTTTCTTTCTCTTTTCAGTCACATATGCTCAGCAAAATAGTCAAGCTTAAAAAAATAGAATTTTTCAGCAGATTTATGCCTAAAAAGTAGCTTCAAATTTTGTTGTTAAATAATATTTTTTATGCCAGAGAATCTATGACAACCATAATGTAGATGACAGTTGTAACTCTTTTCTTGTTTGCCATTAACTTTTCTACTCTTAACTACAGAGATTGTGTATATACATATATGTGGTAGTATTATATTTAATATGTGTGTGAGAGAGAGAGAATGATCAGTTGGTCTTACACAAAAAGAAAACTGGCCTGTATTTCAGAATCTTTCATTTAGTGCATGTACACTCATGTGTGTACATGTACATGTATGTGTATGAAATCCCAGATGAAATAAGATAATTATTCATATTGTGCTAAAAAGCATGAATTAAAACCTATTTAGTTACACAGATGCCAGATTAAGAAAACACAAATAAAAGCATCTGTGGCAAAATGTAGGTGACTATACTCCATTGGTTTATGAATATAGTTGTGATATTAAATTCAGCTGTATACAAGCAGTACTTATTGAGAAGCTATTAAATGTCAGGACCATGCTGGGTCTTGCATTTACAAAATAAACAAGCAAACAAATGAAATGGTCCTGGTTTTCAAATTTTCATAGCATAATTTAAAATGAAAATTAGTTAATTAAACAATACATGCAATAGAAGTATGTAATACCAATTCTTGTTAAAGTGCAGACGCAAACTTCAAAATGTTAAATGTTATTTCTCCTATACTTGTAAAAATATCAAACATTTTATTTAATTTTTCATCAATACAAAAACTAGGGAGATGATAAAACCAGCTCAAAGAGTATTTAAAGAGCTATATATTTTTATGGAAACTAATAAAGGAAAATTTAGATATAATTTCTAGGTAAGCTACAAAGCTAGGTAAGCTACAAACTAGTTAACTTCTTATAAGGCAATAAAGAATACCATTTTGATCATTACTCTCCTTGATACAAATTATTTATATGATATTCTTTTGAACAAAAATAGACAGTGTAGTGCATACTTCATGACTTTGGAATCATTTATAAATAGTAATATGTGAGTTGAAGTGCATCACCCTACATAATTATTGGATAGGCCTTTTCTTCCATATGATATTGTGTTGCATCCCTTCTTCTGCCCCCCCCCCTTATTTTTGACACATTTTCAAGACTAAAAGTTCAGGATAGTGGAATATAGATGAGAGGAAAGTTAAGGAGAGAGATATCTGAAGTAAATCTACAAATAAGAAGAAAATTTCCAACAAGGCAAAGAATTTTATGTGCAGGTTGAAGTGGCTAGTAGAAGGAAAGTTGAAATCGGTAACTTCCAGGTGCTATTTTATGAGCAGTTTCATATTTTCTTTTGTAATAAAAAAATCACTATGACCTGGAACCAATTTATAAGAGATAGTCAATGCTGTTACATTTATTGCGTGGTTCTCAAACAGTAAAATTCAAATAATTTGTGTGCTTACAAGGAATTATAAATTAGTGTTTTTAAAGACAGAAAAAAATGTACAAATTCCAGTTTCATTTATTTTGGTATAAAGTTCAAAGACCATAATAGCAGAAGACAATGAAGATAGTTAGATTTATCCAAATACCAAAATAGGATAGAGCCCCTTATAGTAACCTTATTATGAAATTTCCCTCTTTAGCCCCATGTTTTTTGTTTGTTTATCTCCTTTTTTTCTCCTTCATCCATGTCCTCTCTATTTCCAAATATGAAGAAATCTGGGAGTGATCACAATTTATGTCTCATTGGTTGAGCAATATTCATCAAAAAGAAGTAGCATCTATAGTCCTCCTTTTCAGGCTGAAGACATGAAACAGAATGAAGAAAAATGGAATGGAATGTTTCCTGAAGCATATTTTTGCCCAAACCATTTCTGCTGTTCAATGTATATATATATATATATATATATATAATAGTTTATGTATATATGTATATATATAGTTTATGTAGCTTGATTTTTCTCTCTAACATGAAATGTTTTTATTATTTTTTAGAACAAGTCATATTCAGAAATGTTTATTAATTTAAAAATCTCTCTACTGATTCAATGTTCCCAGCAGATAATTAACACCAAGCCATGTTTTTTTTCTTTTTTCTTTTGAGACTAGGTCTCACTATTTTTGCCCATGGAAACCCAGGCTCACATTGCCCGGGGTACCACAGACTCAAGTAATCCCCAGCCTCAGCTTCCCAGGTAGCTGGGATTACAGGCACGCGCCACCACGCCCAACTATTTTTTTGGAACTAGGTCTCGCTACAGGCCCCAGGTGGGATTCGAACCACAATCCCTAGCCCCGGCCACTTCCTAGACTGACGCTTACAGGCACGAGGCACCATGCCCGGCCCACCAGGCCATGTTGTTAGTCAATCTGTTCAATATTATTATCAAGTGAGCTATGAAATACAATGGCACAACAAATGCTTTGTTGTGTGAGCTTCCATGATTAGAAATTTAAGTCCTGTTTAAGGCATTTTCTAGAAAGAAGTGTTCTAAAAACTTCAGGGGAAGAAAAATAATTTACTTCTACTCTTCTACATTATTGATTGATAAATGCCTGTAATAAAAGACAAATTAACAGGGAAATAAAATTTTGATACATGCATACCTCCTTTATAAATGGATGAGACCCAGGAAAATTTAACAACTTATGACAATGGTCCAACCCACCCTGTTAACTGGTATTCTCACTAAAGACAAAGATACTAGGTGTAAGGGGAAGGCAATCATGCAAACTTGTCAGGAAAGAGACAGTAAACAAGTTATTGGTAGTATGTAGGAATAAGTAATGTCTTGTCATTAAAAAGAGTTTTTGGAGATTTTGTCATATTCTACTTCCTGATTGAGAGACTGAGACACCCTTACAAATGGAGCTTTTCCTTATAAATCAAATGTTTCTTATAAATATTTACTTCTACTAGGGTTTTAAATATCTAGCTCAAAATAATCAATGTGCCAAAGAGACATATTTTGGAATGTTTGCTCCCCATTAAACAAAACATGTGGGGTTCTCGCTCTCACAATGCAATTAAACAAGTTTATTTTGCCTAACTGCTGCCTAATGTACAATTAAAGCCAATAACTATACTTGACTTTTGAGAAAAGAAAAACCTTATTATAAAATTGAGCAGCAAATAGACTGGAAGCAAGACTCAAATCAATATTCCAGTGGCAAGAGATGGACAGTATTTATAAGGATTATAGAGAAACAAA
>PVHY01004211.1:0-96994 GCA_004024945.1 Uropsilus gracilis
GGGTGTAATTCTGTTTGGAGTAAAGTTTTGTCTTTTTAAGTCCACTGTATTTGGTCTTCTCTTTGGTTAGTTTCTCATCGCAGTGCTTTCACTGTGTGACAGTTGGTCATCATGCTTTTGTGGGTGAGACCTTCAGCATGCTGCTAATGACTCATGGCAGCTTCACCTGGTGACAGTCAAGCGGTCCTCGCACTGTCTAGTTTTTAGTCAAGAGGAGTTCCAGATAAGTTCATTTTCCACAGAGCTTAACTGCAAAGCATTTTGTTTCTGAAAGATTTGTCTCAAGTGAAGTAAACTTCCCTGCAGAGTATGAACTGTCTTGGTAATTTCAGCTCACCAGTCATTTTTTTTTTTTTCTCAAGACCAGGTCTTGAGAGACCAGTCCCCAGGTTGCCCAGGGGAGTCGTGAACTCAAGTTGTGTTACCCATGAACTCAAGCAATCCCTGACCTCAAGCAATCCCTGGTCTCTTGCCTCCCAGTGCTTGGATTACAGGCACGTGCCACCATGCCCAACTTCACTAGTCATTTCTATTGAGACAGTTGTACCTTCAGGTCACACTCACCCCCAAGCTGGGTGCGGTGTTGCTTGGCTATGTTGATACCTGCTTTTATCTTCATGGCTGGGCCTTGAAGGAAATGCATTTGGTTAATGCAATGCAACTGCTTCTTTCAGGTGATACTAGGGAAACATGCTCTTCCAAGGGTTATTTTTAGTATTAGGTACTGTCAGGTATACAGCTTTCCCCTTTCCCTTCGGAAAAAACCTCAGGCTTTTCTTTAGCTCTTTTATACTTTTTTGGGGGGGAAGTGATTTTTAAAAAATCTGGCTTTCTTGGCTCCTCACTAACAAATAGCCTTAAAATTTTAACAAGGACAAATAGAAAAAATAATTATGTGGGAAGCAAGTGTTAATGTGTGATTTGTCAAATACGAAGGTGAAGAGTTTAAAGAATGAGGCCTTGATTGTGGAGATAAGAGGTTTGATATGCCTTGAGAAATCTTAAGGCATGGTAGATTAAAGGTTGGCCATCTCTGTGAGGAGCGCTTCAAAGCTGGTCCAGAAAAGATCTGGTTGGAGGCAATGCTATATATGTTTGAGTTTGTATCAATTCACAGAGAAGAACAGAATCCCTAATAATTTCAGTGTGTCCCTTTTATAATTTTGTTTAGCAAGATTTTTCTTATTTTGTTTAGCAAATTTACCTTATATCTTTTTAAGAGTCTAGGTCTTGCCGGGCACGGTGGTGCGTGCCTGTAAGTGACAGCCTATGGAGTCTCAGCTGGGCTTGTGCGGTTCAAGTCCAGCCCATCATGCCCGGTACAACATAGCAAGACCTAGTCCCAAAAAAATAGGGTGTGGTGGTGCGCACCTGTAATCCCAACTACCTGGGAAGCTGAGGCTGGGGATTGCTTGAGTCCGTGGTACCACAAGCAACATGAGCCTGCGGTTCCAAGGGCAAAAATAGCAAGACCTAGTCTCAAAATAAATAAAGTAAATGAAAGAGTCCAGGTCTCTCTATGTTGTCCAGGGTAGTCCCGAACCCACGGACTTAAGTGATCCACGGTCTCGGCCTCCCAGGTAGCTGTGATTACAGGCATGTGTCACTAAGCCCAGCTGTTTTTTAGAGACTAGGTCTTGTTATGTTGCCCAGGGTAGTCTTGAACCTGCGGACTCAAGCGACCCCTGGCCTCAGCCTCCCAGCGCTGGGATTACAGGCATACACCACCATGCCTGGCAAATTTGTTTTATATCTGCTGAGGATTACAAAACTGTCCTTTTTAGGATAAATCATTTTGAGTTACAAGACTCTCAACTTGCCGGAAATACAGAGCCTTTGCTGCCTGAGACAAGTTGCAATGTAAAATACTAAATTCGATTCCCCACTGTGGCTCTCAGACTTAACTCTTCTCTCTGGCATGTAGCGATGGTCTCACCCTGCCTAATAACTCTGATCCTGCCAACAACGGGGACTCCTGGAATGCAGAAACCATGTTAATGATCTTTGTATCTACAGACCAGAGGTTCTCATAATATCCAGTGAAAGATAGTGTAACTCGGATGTCTTGATTGCTATTACTACCCCAGTTTCAGAGAGACTTTATTTTTAAGGAATTTGTTTTTAAAAAATCATCATGGGGAATATATAGTGTTCTCTCCCATTTGTATGACACTCTAGAAGAGGAAAATGTGTAATGGGGAAAAATACTGGCTGCCTTTGGGAGAGCGAAGGGAGAGACTGGGAAGGGGCATGAGAGAACTTTCTGGGGTGATGGTAGTCTGTCTCTTTATAGGGTTACACAGGTGTACAAATTTGGCTAAACTTAGTATTTTGTATACTTTGTCCAATGGAAATTTCACAACAAAAGAGACAGTCGCCTTTAGTTAATGATTGTTCCTCAGGAGTAGAGAAAGATGGGTACAAATACCTGCTGTATAAGATGCAGATATTTCCCCTTGTAAATAAAATTTTTGAAAAATAAAATTAAGATGAATTGGTGAAATGGATAGTCAAGTGGTCAAACAAACAGTAAAATTTTAGTAGTAGCATCTGGTAAATGGATGTCATTGAAATTCAAGTCGGCTATGTGTTTGAATGTTTTTATAATAGAAAGTTGGGAAAAGAGGGTTTATCACAATATTTGATGTCAGTTTGCTGCTTAATTACTTTAGTGTGTTTACTTTTTAAATTTTACTTATTTTTAGACTAGGTCTCACTATTTTTGCCCATGGAACCACAGGCTCATGTTGCCCGGGGTACCATGGACTCAAGCAACCCCCAGCCTCAGCTTCTCAGGTAGCTGGGATTACAGGCGCGCACCACCACACCCAGCTATATTTTTTTGGAACTAGGTCTCGCTACGTGCCCCAGGTGGGACTCGAATCGCAATCCCTGGCCCTGGCCGCGGCTTCCTAGGCTGCCGCTTACAGGCATGCGCCACCATGCCCAGGTAAAATTTTATTTTTAAGAGACTAGGTCTCAGTATTTTGCCCAGGGTTTTCTTGAACCTGCAGACTCAAGTGATTCCTAGCCTTAGTCTCCCAGGTCACTGGGATTACAGGCACATGCCACCCTGCCCAGCTTATTTTAGTATTTTATTTTTAGAATGCCATGAAGTCATAGGCTACAGCTGAAATACTTGCTAGGGGAAAACAAACCAATGTCATAGTAATTCCTTTAGCTTCCCTACTAAATCAGGCGGCAGCTACCTTCTTAGGCCCACTGATTGGGACAAGGTGGTGGACAATAGGTGCTAATCAACCTTTTGCTTAAGCTTGCTCCAGAGGTGAGGGGATATAGAAAATTCCCTTGAAGGGATGCTGGTAAAGGAAATGGTTTTCCTGCTGAGATATGCAACTTTCAGTAAATACCAGGAAATTCTTTTAATTACATTTTTATTAAGTTTACACACAAGAAGGTAGTAACTGCTTAAGAATACAGTGTGTTCAGAACAAATCTGATACTTTATATTTAGCTTTCCCTAAAGAGCTCCACATATTTATCACCCAACCAGGTACAGAAGCACACCAAGGGAAAACGTCCACAGAGCAGTGATGTTTTCATTGTGATATGGCAGATGTTACTGAGCTTGATGCAGCATAAGTATGCTCGCAACCTGTCGTGCTTCCTTACAGACCCAGCGTGGTTCTTCTCCAGTCTCCTCTTGGAATTGTATCTGGTTTTGTTACCAGCTTTCATCCGAATCCACTGGGGAATGGGATGACTGTTTTTGCTTCTTGGCTAAGAATTGTTTGATCCTGAAAGTCTTGTGAGAAGATACGGTGGGATGAGTTGCAAGGGCACACAGCCTGATGGGGAGAGGGAGTCTGCCTAGCTTTTGAAGTGTTTCTTTCACAGTGAACCTTGGATCCTTTATCTTACTTAGACAAAAACTAATCTTTCACAGTGAGGGACTTTTACGAGTCAATGTTAACACCAAAAAAAGGGGAAAAAGGGAATGAACTAGCTAAGGCTCATTTCAGCTGTCCCTCTTCTGGGTGTAATGTTAGAGGGAGTGTTTGTGTAGCAGCTCCTCTTGTGGAGTTAGAAGATAAGCCACACAGCACCAGGTCTGCTCCAGTGAAGGTCAGATGCTCTTAGCGTATTAACTGCACCATAACTTAAACATGTTTTAAATAGGGAAACCTCAGCTCTTGCGGAAGGAGTGTCCATCTGGCCATGTGATGGTGTCAATGACAGCATCTGCCCATTCTATGATACCCATCTTCGAAATCCACATGTTCATACTGGTTTTGTCTATATAGAGAGCCATGGAACCTGTCATCCAAGAAAAATCTAAACCCTAACTGCATTTTCTATATTCATAGTCCTTAAATTGTGGTCTCCAAGATCTATGGCTTCAGCTAGAAACACATTAGAAATGCAAATTGAAACTCCCACTCCAGACCTTGAGAGCAGAAAACTCAAGGTGTGGGACCAGCAGTCTTTTTTATTTTTTTTGAGACTAGGTCTCGCTATTTTTGCCTGTGGAATTGAAGGCTCACGTTGCCCGGGGTACCATAGACTCAAGCAATCCCCAGCCTCAGCTTCCCAGGTAGTTAGGATTACAGGTGCACGCCACCATACCCAGCAATTTTTTTGGGACTAGGTCTCGCTATGTGGCCCTGGTGGGACTCAAACCGTGATCCCTGGCCCGGCCGCAGCTTCCTAGGCTGCCGCTTACAGGCATGCGCCACCATGCCCAGCCTGAGGACTTCTCTTAATAGAGCCACATTGAGCTGGGCATGGTGGCGCGTGCTTGTAAGCAACAGTTTATGGCGTCACAGTGGGGTCTGGGGATTGTGGTTAGAGTCCCACATGTGGCAGCACAGCGAGACCTGGTCTCAAAAAATAGCTGGGCATGGTGGCATACGCCTGTAATCTCAGCTGTCTGGGAAGCTGAGACTGGGGATTGCTTGAGTCCGTGGAACCCCAGGCAACGTGAACCTGCGGTTCCATAGGCAAAAATAGCAAAACCTAGTCTCAAAATAAATAAATAAATAAAAATAGAGCTACATTGAGCCCATCATGGACCAGGCCCCACCCCTGTAGTTGTTTTAATGATAGTGATGTTTAATGAAAGCCACTCAGTTTAAGGGAGAAAATATACAACTCTGGATGCAACTAAACCTTTAAAGATTTTTTTTTTTTGAGATTAGGTCTCGCTGTGTTGGCCGGGGACCACAGACCTAAGTGATCCTCAGCCTCAGCCTCCCAGGTAACTTGGATTACAGGCACCTGCCACCATGCCCGGCTGTTTTTTCGAGACCGGTCTCGCTATGTTGCCCGGGGTAGTCTCAAACCCATGAACTCAAGGGATCCCGAGCCTCTTGCCTCCCAGAGTTTGGACAAGAGGTGCATACCACCACGCCTGGCTTAAAAGGTTTTAAGTCTGCTTATCTTCACCCTTTGATAACATTGTGGATCCCTTTGAGCCCCAGCACATAGTTTCTGAGCAGCACACAATGTTCTATAAATACGCGATGTATGAAAACTTGATTCAGGCAGATATTCTCGAGTTACAAGTTTTAAAAGCAGCACACGACAGTTACGAACCAAAAGTAGCTCGCCCCTAGTAGGAAAAAGTCTGGAGAGAAAAATACTGATGTTAGAAAGCAACTCTGGAAACACTGACCCTGAACACTTTGATATGAGAGTTTACTTCACAGAGCATAGCTCTGATGCCCTCCTCCCCCAAATGAAAATCGGTAGTCATAATGTTCAACATGGTTTGCATGCAATGAACACTTCTCATTGAATTAACAGAGCAGTATACCAGCTGAACATTACAGACATGGACTGAGTTTCAACTAACCTCATCAAGCCTTATTTTCTTCCTCTGTAAAGTGGGAATAGTAACGCCGTATCTTATAAGGATACTTTAAGGATTAAGGAATGTCTAGAAAGCACCAGCCTAGGCACCCAACACTAAACCTCGTACTTGCCACACAACATACAGAGCAATGCCCTCTCACCCCAAATAAAGATGTCCGTCTCCCTCAATCATCAGCTGGTCATAAAATGGGGAGCCTATCCTGGATTAGGCAGTTGGCCCAGAGTCATCCTGAGTCAGTAAGGAGGCAGAGTGAATGTCAAGAGAATTAGAAGATGCTCTGTGGCTGACTCTGAAGGAGGAGAAAGGGGCAGTGAACAAAGGAATACTTTGAACAGTGAACAAAGGTCACTTCTAGAAGCTGGAAAAGGCAAAGAAATCAACTCTCCCTTAAAGCCCCCAAAAGGACCATGGCCCTGTAGACACCTTGATTTTAGTTCAGTGAGATCCATTTTGTACCTCCAGATATATAGCATAAATTTGTGTCATTTATTTTTTTGAGGCTAGATCTCACTTTGTTGCCTGGGGAACCGTGGACTCAAGCAATCCCCAGGCTCAGCTTCTCAGGTAACTGGGATTACAGACATGCACCACCACACCCAGCTATTTTTTGAGAATAGGTCTCAGTATGTTGCCCCAGGTGGGTCTTGAACCCACAGACTCAAGTGATCCCTAGTTTCGGCCTCACTTCGTAGGCTGCGAAAATTTGTGTCATTTTAAGTACTAAGTTTGTGGCAATGTGTTGTATCAAACTGATTATGTCATTAATTCATGAATATGAATATTAGTACTTATTAAATAATTGTTTTCTTTTAAATTAAAATATGTACTTTTTTTTTTTTTTTTTTTGAGAGTAGGTCTCACTATGTTGCCTGGGGAACCACATTGCCCGGGATACCAAGGACTCAAGCAATCCCCAGCCTCAGCCTCCCAGGTAGCTGTGATTACAGGCATGCGCCATATACCCAGCTAAAAAATGTACTTTTAAATAGTCCAAACTACACCAGACAGGGATAACTGAAAGTGATAATTAGCGCTATGGTTAAATTGTCTAAATGGTTAATTTTGCCAGGCACAGTGGCACACACCTATAATCCCAGCCACTTGGAAGGCTGAGGCTCAGAATCACTTGAGTCTGCAGGTTCAAGACTACCCCGGGCAACATAGCAAGAAAGTCTCTAAAAAAATAATAAAAACAAAGGGTTAATTCAAAATAATCTGTGTTGAAAGGGGCTTCTCTATTTTTTTCAGTAACTTAAAGTGTCAGAAATGACTCATTTTTACAGTGAATTAAATAAAGTGTATGGTAAAATGGGCCATCACTCTTAAATATGATACAAGAAAATGATACATACAAAAATCATACAAGAAAATATTCAGGGAACAATAGGAAAAACAGTAGGTTCTAAGTTAATTTACCAAAGAGCCTGTCACTGTATGCAGCTTGACAAATACTAAAACCTTTTCAACTATGCTACCTATTGCTACGAATACAATTTTCAGTGAATAGAACAAATTTATAGAACTCTACAAAGCATTCCTAGCAAGTGATAAATGACCATTACATTAATGAGCAGGTATGAATAGATGAGTTCTTAGTAAATATGCTTTCAGGGTAAAATGCCAAATCTCTTAGAACAGTGGCCTTCACAAAATGAAATGTGCATGTATTAGTGGAAGTACAAAATGACCCCTGAAAGTGCAGAAAGTAATAAGAACTTTTAATTTTTCAAAAATATTGCCTTTAAGTATTTTTTCTCTGTTTGATGGTGTACATAACAGACCAGTACCATAATGTGTGTGTATAATTTATGAATAATCAAAATTTGAAAGGTATTCACATTTCTTCAGATAGAGGTTGCATAATCAAAAAGTTTAGAGTATACAAACAAAAATAATCTAGTCACTGCCTCTTCACAGTTGTAGCTTAATTCTGGTTTTAAAATGCACAACTAGGAAATTTAAATAAATTTTTTCAAATTTGCCATTAACCTTTTTAACAGGTTAACCATTTATCAAGTGTGTCAGATGTTTCAAAGTAGCATTCAGGGCATGGTGGCACTCGCCTGGTAACCCCAGTTACCTGGGAGGTTGAGGCTGGGGATCACTTGAGTCTACGGCAACCCTGGGCAACACAGCGACATCTAGTCTCTTAAAAATAAACAAACAAACAAAAAAAAAAACAAAGTAGCATTCATTTTTTAAAAAAACATTACAAAATATGATATGAAACTATGGAACAACAATGTAAAAAAAATGTGTGTATAAATATATACATATACACATATATATGTGCAATCAATTTAGAAAAAAAAGGCCCAACCTAAGATTTTCATATTAAAAACAAAAATATGCTGTGGATATAATAATTTGTTAAAACTTGAAAGTTCGATGTTTTTATCTAGATATAATAAATTCACCTATAACTACATTCACCCATTTGAAAAACTGAAAACCATTAAAAAGGCCAATTGCAAAAACCAATTGCATTTTCAGAATTTTTTTTTTTCAGTACTGAAATGGAAAGAATATTTGCTCTGTTAAATTTGTGGGAGATTTTAGAATTTTACTAAATCATTTACCTCAGTTTTCAATGGATGTGATATCTTTACTAGAAAGTAGGAAAGGATATTTAGAATGCTTGTTTCCATCATGTCAAAACATTAATATCCAGTCAGGACTAGTTACATGACTTGTGAGCCAAGAGCAAAATAAAAATGCAGACCTGAATAAAAATATTAAAATAAATAAATATGTGGGCTTTCCGTTCAAAAATAAAGAATTTACAGTTACCTTCAATGAAGCATTCAGCCAAAAATGGAGCCTTTCTCAGTGCAGAGTCCTATTGACTGTACAGGTCACTCACCCATGAAGTGGGCCCGCAGCTTAGCCTGTTTCACCTGCAGTTATGGAATACCACAGCCACAGCTATCTTTGTCCTTTGAATCCTCGTACTCAACTAAGCATATCGTGGGGAATCGTACGTTTGTTGTTGTTGTTGTTGTTTTTTTTTTTTTGAGACTAGGTCTTGCTATTTTTGCCCGTGGAACCGCAGGTTCTCGTTGCCCGGGGTACCACAGACTCAAGCAATCCCCAGCCTCAGCTTCCCAGGTAGCTGGGATTACAGGCGCGCACCACCACGCCCAGCTATTTTTTTTTTTTTTTTTTGGAACTAGGTCTCGTTACGGGCCCAGGCGGGGCTCGAACCGCGATCCCTAGCCCCGGTCGCTTCATAGGCTGAAGCTTACAAGCACGAGCCACCGTGCCCGGTCTGAATCGTACGTTTATAGGATGAAAAAATGAGTCTGAACTTGCAGTTTTTCAAGTAAGTGAGAAAGTTACTAGTGTTCAGGATCTTACCCTAAATAATCTATTTATTATAATAAAAAATGATGGGCTCTCCCAGTACTGAGTCATTTGCACATCACATTCTAGCTTTATGGGAACTTGAGGTCTCACATATGGTGAAGGTTCATTTGAGTCATTCAACAAATATTTATTGAACATCTATTCTGTCAGTTCCTGTACCAGGCACTGGGGATACAAGAATAAATAGAGAGTCCCTGCCCTCAAGGAGCTTACAGTCTAGCATAAGAACATACAGCACCTCAGAACCTAGTGAGAAAACTTTCTGGTGTCTAGTATATTATCTGGAACACTCCAAGTTTCCTGAAAATGTGAATCTAAAAATTTCCCAGAAAGCAGAGTTTGGAAATGGAAGATGCAGTGTGAAATTTAAAATTCAAATATTTAAGCTTTAATGTAAAAATCATGAAATATAAATGGAGAAATTTAGGAATGCTAGAAATTCTATTTTAAATACTTTGGATCAAGTTTAAATTTTGAAACTTCTCTGATATATTAGTGTACAGTGACATAGTGGAGGTGTGTGATTTTGGTAAAACCCTTATTTCTATCATTCATTTACAAAAAAGAACAGAATACAGGTAAATTCAAACTTTTTTTTTGAGACTAGGTCTTGCTATTTTTTGCCCGTGGAACTGCAGGCTCACGTTGTCTGGGGTACCACAGACTCAAGCAATCCCCAGCCTCAGCTTCCCAGGTAGCTGGGATTACAGGTGTGCGCCACCACGTCCAGCTATTTTTTGGGACTAGGTCTCGCCATGTTGCCCCAAGCGGGACTCGAACCATGATCCCTAGCCCCAGCCGCTTCATAGGCTGAAGCTTACAGGCACGCGCCACCGTGCCCAGCTCTGGACTTCCTTTTGATAGGAATTTCCATTATAATTTGAATGGGAGAAGTTCTTAGGGAGCGTCGTTAGAGTATAAATTTTGGTAGTTTTATTCTGCAGTAAAGTTAAACTGTGTCTTTGTGACAACATGAGATAATTTAGCCATATAGTTTCATGGTTATTGACAAGGCTTAATGATATCAAAATACTCTATCTGAATTTTAGTTTTCATTTTCTCCTGTACTCTTTTTTTTTTTTAAACAACTTGAAAGATACCTGTGCAAATACAGAGCTTTTGATGTTGTATGGCTGTACTTTGGTACACTGCTGTTTATTCCTTGATCTAGCAGCATCTCATCCTTTGTTAGTAATATTTTACTTAGTGGCAAATGAAAAAAAATTACTAGCCTAGGATTCATCTGGGAACTTCTGTGATCTAAAACCTGTCAGAAAGGTGGTAAGCAACCAAAAGCACTGCCCCAAAGAATGTGCACCCAACCAGAGAGAGCCTGGCTAGCTCTTCAGACATGTAGCAGGCTTGGTTGTCTCATGTCCCAACTCACAACTCATGAAAACACTTGAGAAGGAAACGGGGAACCTGTTGGAGGCAGGCGTAGGAGAAAACTACTTAGCAGATAAGAGCACATTTTAAACTAAAAAACCCAAACACTAGCAGTCTGAGGCAAATATACCTCAGGGCCAAAGGAATCACTTCATATAATTGTTTTTAATTCACTTGTATAGCCCTTTACATTTTATAAGTGTTTTACATGTCAGTGCTTACTGGGTTTTTGTAGTAACACATTATGAATATAATTTTTACTTTTTATCATGAAAAAGTGAACTATACTGAGCATGCTATTTAAGAAGGCAGGGAGGTATACTAATATCTGAAAGATCTGCATCAAAAATAATTACAAGTTTTAAATTTTGGCACTTAAGAGATATGCATTAGTTATCCAAAAATTCATATATGTGGTTTCTTTCATGACCAGCACAGGGTATTACTGAGTGAATGTCCATATCTCTCAGTGACACTGGTCATTAAGTGGGGGGTGATTGTCATCAGTAAGTTATCAGACTATTTCTCCAGTCAGACATAGCTTAAAATATAATTATGAATGCTAGTACCATATATTCTAATATGGGAAACATTAAGCACTAAAAGATTCTCAGAGTGTTTTTTCCTATATTGCACTTTCTAGAAGACAAAACTTTAACAGTGATACAATGTCATCTTAATTTTACACATAAGAGCAGGGAACAAGCAATTTATCTTTTTCCTTGCTTATTTTACTAAAATTTTTGGTATAGCCTCTTCTCAGGGATGTAGCAAGAAATAACAAAATATATGTTCTTTGGGGTTCTAAGAAAAAAGACTACATACATTTTCAAAAGACCAAAATAGGTCTCCTCTGCATTATCCACTTCATTTTCACAACTGAAATAGGAACTACTGTCTTATATTAGAGGTTCCTGAATTCATTTAACATAGCATTTCCATAAATATACTGATATGCAGAAAGGTTTTTAAGACAGAATAATTTATAAAATTATCAAGTTATACTATATTACCAACTATAATACATTTGTTAATTTCATGAATAAAAATGACTAAATAAAATTGAGTAAAACCTACCAGATTAGATTTTACTGTGAAATGAGACCTTGAAATTGTGAGACGTAGTTTCCCCTACTAGTGTTGCATTCCTGATGCACTTCCTTAATTAGTATCCCGATGATGTTCTGATTAGGATGACTTTAAAAAGAGGACTGTGGTAGTTTTTTTTTTTTTTTTTTTTTAGACTAGGTCTTGGTATTTTTGCCCGTGGAACCACAGGCTCCTGTTGCCCGGGGTACCATAGACTCAAGCCATCCCCAGCCTCAGCTTCCCAGGTAGCTGGGATTACAGGCGCATGCCACCATACCCAGTTATTTTTTGGAACCAGGTCTCGCTGCGTGCCCCCCAGCGGGACTCAAAACGCGATCGCTGGCCCTGGCTGTGGTTTTCTAGGCTGCCACCTATAGGCATGCACCACCATGCCCAGCCATCGTGGTTTTTTTGCTGGTTATTAATATTGAATTCTCATCTGTGTGGTGCTACTTTCATTTTAAGAGTATTTATCCTCCATCTTTCCTTATTTTATAGCTACTTAACCTGCTTGAGATGTTCTAGTTGGGAATGTTCATGTATATGCCAGCAGTTTATGGTATTAATTCTAATGGAAATCATAAATCTTGTAAAAATTTCTTGACACGATGCAGAAGGTAAGCCAAGTGTATGAAAAGAACTACTAGATGCTAAAAAAGTAAATAAACAAGCTAATTTCCCATTCTTTACAAATGAAAGAGCAAAATAGTAGAATAGTAGGCATAGGGTTTGGACTAAGACAACAGACCTGGGTTTGAATGCTGCCCGCTCTATGACTTAAGGCAAAATTCACTTAATCTTTCTGACCTCAATTTTCTCCAGAGTAAAATGGTGTCCCTGGTTCATACCTTGCAAGGTTTGGTGAGGATTATTAGTAAAATCTGACATACTCTGCTTGATAAGTGACCAAAGACTCAGGAGCTGTGTTTGGAGTTGGACATGTGGGTCTACTTCAGGGAAGCCTCTTCAAAAGGGATGCAATTTATGGAATTTCCTTTTGATTATCAATTATTATAATTAGTAGCTTATTTTTAAATAGTAGCATTATGTTTTTACCTCCAAAACTTTATTTTCTTAAGTATGTTTTTTAAAGAAGTATATGACAAATCTGTGTTTTCACCGTGCTTTGTGGTAGTTTTTTCAATGGCTAAAACATTTTTAGATTAAAAAATTTAAACATTTAATATTTTTTAAAATACCTAATTTTAAAAATTTGTCCTAGAGCAAACATTGTTCCAAGGGAGATATAACTGCTACAAATGTGTGTGAATGGTTTTTCATAGGTCCTACAAAGAAACGTCATTTTTATTCATGTATTTGGGTTGCTTAAATATTTCTATGAAATTTTAAATACTTTTCTTCTTATGGCTGGAATTCTCAGCATCCCCTCCCATGACTGCCTTTTTCAATCTATTGGCCAGTTTGAGCATATTCACAACATACAATTTAAATACAAAATAAAGTATTTGTAAATCATTGTTTCAACAGAGAGCATAATACAGTACAAATTGCCCTGAGCATGGAATTAGGAGACTTAAATTCATGTCCAGACTCTGCCACTGATTTTGCAGGATGACCCTGGGCAAGTCCTTAATTCTCATTTGTGAAATAAATGAGACTGAATATATTTTAAGTCATTTTCTATCTCTGAAATTGCTTTCACTTATTTTTTTAATAACTGAACTGCCTTCTGGGAGTTGTGTTAAACACCTGATAGGTACAGAAATACTTACTGATTCTTGATGTAGTATTTTTCAAACTGTGATCCAGGGACCACCTGAATAATTGTTACTTATGGTTCTTGTTAAAAATACATTTTCCTGTTTTCTCCCAGGCTAAACCGGAACCTGGTGAGGGCCAGGCTTCTGCATTTTTCACAAGTTCAGCAATGATTATAACCCTACTGATTGAGAACCACTGGCTTAAAAGAATGTGATCTAAGAGGGAAAAACTAGCCCATGGCTTACATTACTGCAGCCTCTGGGCAAAACACTTCTAAACACAATGCCATCCACTTTGAAGGAGATCAGCAGAAAGCAGCTTCAAGTCAGAGCAGTCAGCCTGTGTTGACTGCTGGTTGGTGTATTTTTCTAGTTGTGTTCCATAAGGAAGCACAACAAAAGTTCTTCATATCAGCTCTGAGCCTGACATCCCCGTTACTCACTGATTATCACAATTATGTTAACAACTTTCTTGAAAAGGACTATAGTTCTCCCCTCATAAATCTAAGAGCTGAACTTATGTTGGCTAGGTCAAGGAAGAAAAATGAATAAATACAATGTCTTTACTCTATTTCCTTTCCACCCCAATACTATAAAACATCATCCTGTGTGACTCAAATAATGTGGCAGAGAATACACATCTAAGCCATATTGTTTGCATCACTCTGTGGCCAGATAGTATTCTAATCTAATAAATATCTTCTTCAATACAACAGAAATGACCAGAGCCCATTCCTTCTCCTCTTTTCCTTTCCAATGTTGTTAACAGAAGCAAAATACCAAATAAGGACACATGCCAAAGATTTTTAAGTTCACACAAGTAAATTACAGAGAGAGGTGGTAATTTTTTTCCTAGAATTTCACAATGAAATCCCTCTCATGGTGAAAAATATGTATAATTTTAACAAGAAACTTAAATGACATCTTGCTGCAAGACTATCTAACAGTTATGAGAATAATGCTATTATCTGTGCTCATTATAGAGAAATATGACAGCAACTGTAAAAGGCCAAGTACACTGATAATTGAAGATAAAATGTCTTTTTCAACAACTGGTATGCCAACATCAAACTTCTGTGTTTTATTCAGTACTATGTCATGGGTTACTCCTACCCTCAACCTAAACTCCTGCCAAATGGCCACAAAATTCATACCAAAATCAAAACAGGAAAAAAAAGAAACTTGACAAGAGCTACCATGCAAAATAACTAGAAGAACTGAAGTTCAGTGGCACAGATCAGCAGGAGCAGAGGAATGCTGCAAAAGATGCTGCTGCATAGTCTAACTTGGCGATGTCCCTATGATGCTGGACAACCAAGTACTCAGGTCATCGTATGTTCATGGACCCATAAAAACCAGGATCTTGACCCAACTTATAAGATCTTCTAAAAGGAAAATACTTCACCTAAATTGAAGTAATTTATAAGTCAGACACCAGAGGAGTTCCTTATTTGATGCAAGTTGTGCCTAAAACTTTGGCTGATACAATGAAACCCGGCCACTAAGGCACCCTGAGGCAATCTGACAATGTGTTGGAGAGAACTTTGTTGTCAGTACCACATCATTATGAGAGTACAGAGAACGGATCACCCGCAAGGGACTGGCTTCTTTGGGCAAACAGTCAATAAGTTCACTGCATTGTTTATCAAATCCCAACAAGCGAATCCCATAGCCATGAGGGGAAGAAATCATTCGTCCATCAGGGCTGAAGCAAAGTTCTTTGATATAACCTCTGCCTACATTGGCTTCTTCAATGTAATGCGTCAGTCGTAGAGAACAGCGAGGTGAGACAGGTCGTACAGGAGCTCCTTCTTGGAATTCATAGACACAAGTCCACTAGGAGTAGAGGAGAGACAAAGTTAATAAGCTCCAAATAATGCTACTAACAGTCCTTATATAAAACAAAAATAAAACAATGAGAAAGCCATTCAGAATAGCTAAAACAGAATTGTTCTAAGAAGCCATTCAGATGAATGCTACACCTCTCCCAACTAACAAAACTTGTAGGCCCATACCTTCTTCACAAGCTAAGGTTATTCTGTAGTGTGATGTTTTAAAATCTATTCCCTGTCTACAGAGGTAGCTGTGACTTCTAGAGTAACAACTGCTTTTTCTGAAGATAAGAACAATCGTATTGTTTTAAAAATTCTAGTTAGCAAAAGTACTAGAATACTGATTCTCCTATACCATTCAAAGACTCATTTCTAGAAATGTAGCTTCTAGAGCTAGTAAGATACACAGAAGACTCCCACTTTACAGAATAACAATCATAAGCTCATCTAAAACTTTCCCACTAGTTATCAATTTAGTCCTTTCCCAAAGTTTCTCCCAGTTTTTATTCTTTTTATTTTTTAAATTTCATTTACTATTTTTTTCTTTTTAGAAACTAGGTCTTACTATATTGCCCAGCGTAGTCCTGAACCTGCAGACTCAAAAGTGATCCCTAGCCTCAGCTTCCCAGGTAGCTGGGGTTACAAGCACGCCACCATGCCAGGCTATTTTTTTTAGAGACTAGGTCTCGCTATGTCGCCCAGGGTAGTCTCGAACCTGTGAACTCAAGCGATCCCTGGCCTCAGCCTCCCAGCGCTGGGATTATAGGCACATGCCACTGCACCCGGCCTCCCTTAGTTTTTAAAAAGAGAAAAAACATAATACTGAATTGACTTAGCAAAACTACACATTCAGCCAGCTTAGCTAGGACATCTCAAGCCAATGTTTATAAAATTATTTTTTGTAGTGAGATGAAGGACTCAAAACTTAAGCTGGAGACAATCTGAGCTGATGATTGCTTTAAAGTACTTTCCCCACTTGTCACACCAAGGTTGGAGAGGAGGAAAAAGGGTTTTCAAGGGATAATGATACCATGTGCCCACATGGCACAGGGAACTTGTTCAGTCAGCCCTGCTGAAGGTGGAGTGCTGTTGCCTGTACCTCCTGATCATCAGTATTGCTTGAGCACCGAAGAAGAGTGGCCCAGCCTTTTGGGTGCAGCTGTAAGGATGTGATGCAGTTTCCACGGTCTCTCTCGCCAGGAACTTCAGGGGTTAAGACTTCAAGACTATTGCGTGGTGAAACTCCTGAGACACAAGGAAATGAGGATATAGAATTTATTTTTTATCATAAGACTATAAGCTCAGCAAAGCTTTGATTATTGGCATCCACCATCATGCCTTCAATGCCTGTGCTGCCCAATGGATGGGATGTGACTCATGAGTGTGAGGAGTATAACTAGGTGTGTGTGTGGGGGGTGTATGACTAGAACTGAAGAATCCAAGTTTCTATAGCAGGAACCACCAGTGACCTAGTGCTAAGGAATTAAAGCTGACTAACCATCAGCTAAACATGTAAACACTATTATGTGTACTACAGTTTTAATTTGGATCTATATTTCAGAAAGCTCTTTAAGAATCAAAGTTATGTGACATGAAAGGAATCTGGAAAAATAAAATAACAATTTTCACTTTGGGAGACTTAGTGTTTTCTAGTCCAGGAGAGGTCATTTTTGGAAGCCACAAAGACCACATTCATAGGCTGGGCATGGTGGCGCATGCCTGTAAGCAGCAGCCTAGGAAGCCACGCCAGGGATCGCGGTTTGAGTCCCGTTGGGGGCATGTAGCAAGACCTAAAAAATATAGCTGGGCATGGTGGCGTGTGTCTGTAATCCCAGCTACCTGGGAAGCTGAGGCTGGGGATTGCTTGAGTCTGTGGTACCCCAGGCAAATGTGAGCCTTTAGTTCCACAGGCAAAAATAGCGAGACCTAGTCTCAAAAAAAAAAAAAAAAAAAAAAAAAAAAAAAAAAAAAAAAAAAAAAAAAAAAAAAAAAAAAAAAAAAAAAAAAAAAAGACCACATTCATGCAAATAAAAGGCTAGTGTGTGTGCAAAGTGCAGGGCTTTTGGTCCCCAAGGATTATGTAAAAACAAGCAGACCTTTAATGTTGGAGGTGAAGGAGAACATCTCACATAAAGGCGTGTCAGAACAAGGGGTGGGAAAACATTCCAATCAGATTCCTGGAACTCTACTATGGCCCACCACTTCCTTCTACCTAACTTCCAAATGATCTTGTCCCTTGCAAGAACATGGATGTAAGTGGAGAGGATGGTGTTAAGTGAAATGAGCCAGAAGGAGAAAGAAAAATACAGGACAGTCTCATTTATATGTGTAATATAGGGAAACAAAGGGTCAGACTGAACCAATAATAAACCCTTGACCTCTAACTGTAAAACTGAGGCAACAGGATGGAAGGAGGATGGATTATTGGGGTTTTGGTGCTGGGTCAGGTGTAAAAAAACACACTTGAAGAGGTTTGAACCTATAACCCCTAAAACAAATAGTGTTATAAACCAGCACTACCTCAATAAACTAAGGGGGAGTAGGGGCCACAAGTGACCAACATAAAGTCATTGCTGTAGTAAGCCATAGTAGTCATGCAACATAATCAGATAAACATTCACTGAGCACTTACCAGGAGATGCCATAGAGACAAGACGTAAACTATAAATCTAATGTATAGTCCTGCCCCTAAACACCTAGATAGGAGATCTGCTATCCACAAGTGATCCAGAATTACAAATAAACAAATAAATAAGTAAGTAAATCCAATCATCATGTGTAAGTTCACAAAGAGGAAAACAAACAGTAAGTACTCTAATAAGAGTTTAGGCATATATTAGTATGGAGACAGATGGCAGGTGAAATCTGCATAGCTAAAAGGCATTTCAATTAGGAGTGGAAGGAAAAGGCTAAGTTCTGCTGAAGATGCTAGCAAAACTGACAAAAGCAGAGTGGGACCAGACTACAACTTATTTATCCCACAACCCCTCTGAGGCTGTCAGGCTAGTTCAGGGAAGAAAATGGTGGCACTAAAACTCCAAAGGGCTGGAATCAGGTGTTCTTCACAAGCACTGATTAACTCATTCCCTTGTATATATAAAAGCACTCTCATGAGTAAACTCATTTAATGCTCACAGTCCTGAATTGGAATCTACATTTTCCAACTCTTTCCCCTCCAAATTAGACCATACTAAGTTCAAGAAATAAAACCAAAGCTCAAATTCCAACAGAGTTAGGCCCAAGATGTTCAACCCCAGAGATTCTGGTTAGTTTTATGAAACTGATAAGGGGCAAGGAACAGCCTCATCTCTATTGGCTTTTACTTTTGTGAATTAAAACTACAGAAAGTAAAAAAAAAAACTACAGAGTTTTTGGCAACAATCTGTTGTTGCAAGATTATAAAATCCAACTTTTACTTACCTTCTCTCTGTGAGGATCGTGACATGTGTTTCTCAGACGATGAATTAGAATCACTATGATGACAAGGTGAACCAGAAACTCTAGGACTGGATGAACTCGAGGAAGTGGACAGATCTTGAAAATAAAAAAGTTCTGACAATAAACCTAGCAAAAGTCTGGTAGTATATATTAATATTTTAATCACTTGCTTAAATTTTGAACATACTGTTAAATCCATCTTGAATGCAGAAGGTATAGTTCCACATAAAACTGGCCCATAGCTAACAAGGAGGGAAGAATACAGTTCTTTGAAGTTTCTTGGTCCTTTGCTAATATCTTTTATACCAATGGTTTGCTTAAGTGAAATAAAAATAAAACACAGGAGCTTCTTGAGTTCCCCATCATTTCTTTAGTAAAACAGACCAGGAAAATTGAGTAGAAAGAAAAACTGTGTTGTTTACCCTATTGTTAATGTTTGAATAGGGTCCAAATGGGCTATTACTGAAATAGGAACAGATCCTTCTTAAAGCATACTAAAAACTTTGTCATTCTTGAAATTATGTGAATGCTATTTTTGAAATACAATACAAACTTTACATTGAAATGCATGGGAAGATAAATATCAGATATTACTTTATTTTATTTTTTTAATTTTTTTTTTTGAGACTAGGTCTTGCTATTTTCACCTGTGGAATGGCAGGTTCTCGTTGCCCGGGGTACCACAGACTCAAGAAATCCCCAGCCTCAGCTTCCCAGGTAGCTGGGATGACAGGCGCGCGCCACCACACCCAGCTATTTTTTTGGAACTAGGTCTCGCTACAGGCCCCAGGCGGAACTCGAACCGTGATCCCTAGCCCCGGCCGCTTCATAGGCAGAAGCTTACAAGCATGAGCCACTGTGCCCGGCAAGATATTATTTTAAATAGCAATCTCTTTTTCATCATATTTTCCAAGTGGTTTTATACATCTATGGGGACTTCTTATTAATCTCATTCCCATTGATGTTATTAAAGATTACCTTTACAAGTCAGAAAACCTTCTGGGTTTTGAGTCTGAAATGCCAACTAGACCTTCTAAATTACTAAGCTAAAGTTGACGTATTAATATTTAACCAAAAATTTAAAAAAAAGGCACTCTAAAAAACATATTGGCATAATTCTGAAATCCCTTATTTGCAAATAAGTTGGTAAAACTTAAACTTTTATTTCTAGCAGTGAAATTGGGCAACTGCAAAACAATGACATCTGCACATTTCCAAATAAGTCAAAAGTGAACCTGAGCACAGAGGAGAAAGATTTCAACCATTTGAAGCTACTTTTTAAACAGCAGTTTGTAAACACTTTAAGTTCGAATTGCTTATGTCTTTTTTCCAGTAATATAAACAATGGGTATGTTCCCAGACCACTCCTCTTTTTAGCCAGAGGTAAGCAAAGTCTCTGTCACATGTGTACATGAAAGTATAAAGCATCTGTTTTTCTGAGCTTGAATTTCACTTAATTCTAAAGGAATCAGCAATAAGAGAAGGGTCTTTAACAAGAGGATGTTTAAGGGTTATGAGATAAAATAATACCACCTACCTGCATCTGAACACTGGAACACTAAAACTCTATATTGACTATAACTTCAAAGCTTTGTTGAGTTCCAGAAGGACTGAAGAAAGATGACACTACCTTGGGGCATCACAAATTTTTGAGATAGTGATATATTAGAAACACTGAAGAAAGATTTTCTGACTAGCAGAAAGCTGGAAGAGCTTTTTTTTTTTTTTTGAGACTAGGTCTCATTATTTTTGCCCCCCACGGGCTCCCGTTGCCTAGGGTACCACAGACTCAAGCAATCCCCAGCCTCAGCTTCCCAGGTGGCTGGGATTACAGGCGCACGCCACCACGCCCAGCTACTTTTTGGGACTAGGTCTCGCTGTGTTGCCCTGAGTGGGACTCAAACCGCAATCTCTAGCCCCAGTCGCTTCACAGGCTGAAGCTTACAGGCACGAGCCACCGTGCCTTAAAATTATCAGTTATACTTTCTGTATTATTTGTGACCTAGACATAATGTCATTATATATGGATTTTATACTTCCTTGGGAAAAAAGCCCTCCCTGATCTTTCCAAAGAATGTCTTTTACTTTTCGTCCTTTCTTTCTAGCATTCTTAAACTATACTGCTCTGATATCTGAGATTCTCTGATAAACTCTTTAATCAAAAAAGAAAACTTACCTGAACTTGATGTAGTTCTTCTTGCTCTCAAAATGGGATAGCTACCTACTTCTAAAGATTTTGTTAAGTCAAGATCATGCAAAATCAAGAGATATCCAGAGGATGTTGAGATCAACATTTTGGAACAGTCTGGTGTTAATCTCATTCTCATAAGAAAACGTGTATGGAAGAATTTTTTATGTGGACACCCATCTTCTGTACACCTACAGAAGAAATCAACAAGACCCAGAGTTATCATAAATATAAGGACTTAATTACAGTCATAGTTTTGCCCTTCAATATAGAATTTACAGTTAATGTATATACTTATACATGATTAACAAGTTTTTTTTGCTCACCATTCCTTCTTTCATTGCCTACCTTCCTCTTTAGGTCAATCGCTTCCTTTCTGTATATTTCTAAAAGTATTACTATGAAGTAAACTCATTTTTATTTTTTATTTTTATTATTTTTTTGAGACTAGGTCTCGCTATTTTTGCCCGTGGAACTGCAGGCTCTCATTGTCCAGGGTACCACAGACTCAAGCAATCCCCAGCCTCAGCTTCCCAGGTAGCTGGGATTACAGGTGCATGCCACCATGCCCAACTAATTTTTTGGAACTAGGTCCCACTGTGTTGCTCCGGGCAGGACTCGAACTGTGATCCCTGGTTCCCATCGTGGCTTCCTAGGCTGCTGCTTACAGACACACGCCACTGTGCCCAGCTTTTTAAAAATTATTTTTAAGCTATTTTTGAAATTGTTTTGAAAATATTCCAAGAATTATAAGATCTCTTTATATATTCTGGCCACAAACCCTTTAACAGATATAATTTACAAATATTTTTTCCCTTTCTGTAGTTTTTAATTTTAGTGAAGTCCATCTTATCTTATCATTTGTTTTTTTATCACTTGTACTTTGGTGTATGAAGATTTACAAAAAATTGCCCATGTTTATTGCTAAAAGTTATAGTTTTAGCTCTTACATTTAGGGTGAAATTTACTTGAGTTCATTTTTGTGATGTGAGATAAGGGTTTAAATACACCTTTTTGCATATGAATATCTACTTGTCCAAGTATCACTTATTGAAGACTTTTTCCCCCCAAACTATTATCTTGGGACCTTTGTGGAAAATCAGCTGATCACCAATCCCTCACTTTAGATGCTTGTCCTATTCCATTACCACACTGTCTTAATTATTATGATTTTGTAGAAAGTTTTGAAATTGGGAAGTGTGTCTTCCAACTTTATTCTTTTTCAAGATTGTTTTAACTATTCTGGGTCATTTGTATTTTCATATAATTTTTTATTGTTTTTTTTTCCACCTGCCCCTTTCATATAAATTTTAGAATCAGCACGACAATTTATTTAGAAACAGTAAATGGAATTTTGATACAGATTAATTTGAAGAGAATTGCCATCTTAATGATATTGATTTTTCCAATCCATGAACATGGAGTTATTTCTCCACTAACATCTTATTTCTCCCAGCAATGTTTATTTATTTATTTTTTATTCTCTCTTTACATTTTTTACAGCATTGTTAAATGGTTGTTGGAATGCCTTCTCCTCCCGTTCTTGCCCCCTCAGTTCACTCAGACTCCTCTCTTCTTGTTGTTTGTTGATCTATGTTAAGTCCATTGGTCTCTTCCTTTCCTGTGGCAGTGTCCTTTTGCTGAGTGAGGGACTGTGTTCCTGGAACATGGCAAACCGTGCTGGTAGGTTTTAGGTCTTAACTTTGTGTTTGGCAGCCAGTCTGTGCTCATTTGATGTCTACCAACGTCTTTTCATTGTTAGCTGTCTTCTCCAATCTATGCCATTTTACCCAGCAATGTTTAATAGTTTTCAGCGTACAAGTTTTTTACTTCTTTGATTAAACACATTCATAAGTCTTTTGTTCTTTTAATGTTATTATAAGAGAAAGTGTTTTCTCTATTCATTATTGGATTGTTCACTGCTTACAAGTAGAAATACAACTGATTTTTTTGTAAATCTTGCACATCTTGTGACTTTCCTGAAATTGTTTATTACTTTAGTAGGTTTGTTTCTGTGTGGATTCCCTAAGATTTTCTATATACAAGATCTTATTTTCTGCATGTGGAAACAGTTTTTACTTCTTACTTTCCAACATGGATGCCTTCTATTTCTTCTTGCCTGACTGCATTTCCAGTATAATTAATGAACCTCCAATGTATTATTAAATGAAAGTGATGGAATGAGATACCCTTGCTTTATTTTCAGTCTTACAGTATTGCAATGATTTTAACTGTAGGCTTTTCATAAAAGTCCCTTAACAACTTGAGGAAGTTCACATTTTTATCCCTAATTTTATCACAAAGCGATATTAAATTTTGCCAAGTACTATTCTGCCTTTATTCTATCAATGTGATTTTTATTCTTTGATGGATACAATAATTTATTTCTTTTTTTTTTTTTTTTTTTTTTTTTTTTTTTTTTTTTTTTTTTTTTTTTTATTATTTTTTTTTTTTTTTTTTTTTTTTTTTTTTTTTTTTTGAGACTAGGTGTCGCTATTTTTGCCTGTGGAACCGCAGGCTCTTGTTGCCCGGGGTACCACAAACTCAAGCCATCCCCAGCCTCAGCTTCCCAGGTAGATGGGATTACAGGCGTGCGCCACCACGCCCAGCTGTTTTTTTGGAACCAGGTCTTACTACGGGTCCCAGGCGGGACTCGAACCGTGATCCCTGGCCCCGCCGCTTCATAGGCTGAAGCTTACAAGCACGAGCCACCGTGCCCGGCCAATAATTTATTTCAATGCATCCACTTAATCTGTAACTATATTAGGAAGATTTCTATTAATAAACCATTTTTCCATTCTTTACATAAATCTTTTCTTTTTTTTTAAGACAAGGTCTCACTATCTCACTATGCTCAGGGAACTGCAAGCTCACAGTAGCCCGTGGTACCACGGACTCAAGCAATCCCCAGACTCAGTTTCCCAGGTAGCTGGGATTACAGGTGGGTGCCACCATGCTCAGCTATTTTTTTGGAACTAGATCTTGCTATGTTGCCCTAGGTGGGTCTTGAATCCGTAGACTCAAACAATTCCTAGTCCCGGTGTCACTCTGAAGGCTGCAATTAAAGGCTCGTGCCACCATGTCTGGCCCTACATATCTTATAGGATTCAGATTCATTATATCTGGAATATTAGTATCTACAATCATATCACAGACTGATCTTTTCTTCCAAAATTTTTGTTAAGTTTAATACCAAAGTCATATAAGCTTTACACATGAAGAATCTCTCTTATTCTGGAATCTGAACAGTGTAAGTTTTGCTTCTTGTAATATTTCATAGACGTTGCCTATAAAACTGATAGGCTTTCTACTAGTAAGACAGATTTTAATAGATTTTTTTCCCTTTTTTTTTTTTTTTTTTTTTTTTTTTTTTTTTTTTTTTTTTTTTTTTTTTTTTGAGACTAGGTCTTGCTATTTTTGCCTGTGGGAACTGCAGGCTCATGTTGCCTGGGGTATCATGGACTCAAGCAATCCTCAGTCTCAGCTTCCCAGGTAGCTGGAATTACAGGCGCGTGCCACCACGCCCAGCTATTTTTTTGGGACCAGGTTTCACTACATGCCGCCGGCAAGACTCGAACCGCGATCCCTGGCCCTGGCCGTGGCTTCCTAGGCTCCACCTACAGGCATATGCCACCATGCCCCGGCCTTTGTTCCCTATCTCTTTAATGGCTATTGCAGAGATGATGTCCAGAATATTTAAATAATTAGCACTGCATGAAAACAAGCCAGATAAACAGATGTGGGTGCTGGAATTGGGACTTGGAATTGCTCTAGTATATAAAGGGGACGTTAGCTACTAGATCATGGGGAAATCCTGAGGAGACGTATACCTGAGAGGCCTGAGTAGCCAGAGGATGCCAGTACATGATACCTGAGGATAACTTGGGTTTTCTATTCCTTTTTGGTCAGTTTTTACTCTTGTGCTGTTTTTTAGTATTATCTTACTCTATATTTTATTTTTATAGTGTCTCCTTTTTCATTGCTAATCTATGCCTTCTCTCTCATTTCTGTTTTGATGAATCTTATCAGAGAACTTTATATTAATTTTGTTTTTTAAAAGGAAAGGCTTTTATTAGGGCCGGGCATGGTGGCGCATGTCTGTAAGCGGCAGCCTAGGAAGCCGTGGCCGGGGCCAGGGATAGCAGTTCGAGTCCCACCGGGGGCACATAGTGAGACCTAGTTCCAAAAAAATATAGTTGGGCGAGGCGGCGTGCGCCCGTAATCCCAGGTACCTGGAAAGCTGAAGCTGGGGATTGCTTGAGTCCGTGGTACCACGGGCAATGTGAGCCTGCAGTTCCACAGGTAAAAATGGTGAGACCTAGTCTCAAAAAACAAAAACCCTTTATTATATTTTTACTTTCAATTTCATTGACTTCTGTGTTTATCATTATTCTTTCTCACATGGACATTCATTCCATTTATCTCTTTTATGAGTAAGATGCCTTTTTGAGTAAGATGCTTAATCTATTACTATTCAAACTATCTTCTGATTTCACTGTTATTTCTCCCTTCATCAGTTATGTGTGAAAAGTTTGTAAGTTTCCAAAATGGGAATTTCTAGTTATCAAACTGTACTGAACTCAGGAAAAATGGTTTGTGTGATGACAATTCTTCAATATTGGTTAAGATTTATTCTGTAGTCCAGGACATGTTCAACCTCTACACATGCTCTAAATTTGCTTTATAGGAGATATTATTTGGAACAGAGTTGTAAATGTATCTAATGGATTTGGTTTATTAGTAAAACTAAAATTTTCTATAGCTTTACTAATTTTTTGCTCCATTTTTATCTATTAGTAAATGAGAAAGATGCTAATATTTTCCATTGAGATGGGGATATCTCACTTTTTTCTTGTAATTCTGTTCATTTTTGCTTTTTATGGGTTGAGCCTAGGTTATTGGGTACACACAAACCAAGAACTTAAGTTTTAATGAAACATACCTTGTAATATAGTAGTTTTTTTGTTTTTGTTTTTTTGTTTTTTAAGACTAGGTCTCATTATTTTTGCCTGGGGAACCACAGGCTCACAGTGCCTGGGGTATCACAGACTCAAGCAATCCCCAGCCTCAGCTTCCCAGGTAACTGGGATTACGGGCATACGCCACCATGCCCAGCTATATATTTTTTTGGAACTAAGTCTTGCTACGTGCCCCGGGTGGGACTCAAACCGCAATCCCTGGCCCCAGCCGTGGCTTCTTAGGCTGCCATTTATCAGCATGCATGCACCACCATAGCATTAGTAATATTGTATACCTTAACCTCTATTTTGTTATTAATATAGATGTAACATTTTCTTTGATTTACATTTGCCTACTACCTTTCCCTATCATCTTACTTCCTACCTTTCCACATTAATACATTTTGGGTGTGTGTGTCTCTTAAAATGAACACATAGTGACTAGTCCCAAAAAAAATAGCTGGGCATGGTGGTGCGCACCTGTAATCCCAGCTACCTGAGAAGCTGAAGTAAAATCCAACCTAAGTTATTTTAACAGGCTACTTTAGTCCATATACATATTTGGATTATTTGCCTACTGCATTTTGTTCTTCTTAATTTACATGATCTTTAAAACATTATTTTGCTCCCTTCTCTCTGCTTGTACTGGCTTGACTATGTTTACTAGCTTTTACCCTTCTACTAATATGAAAGTTATTGTTTATATTCCCATTCCAACCTATTTTTCTAAATTGTTTCTAAATTTTGTTTTACTTGTCCTAAAAGATATTCAGTAACTCCATCCTTCATTCAAACAGTATGTCCTAGAAATTAAGAATGTCCCCTTTTAAAATATGACCTCTCTGAAAAGAATATTTCATAAATGACCCTGGTATATTAAGGTATCAGCATTTAACATAGCTAGCAACAAGTTAAGTCATTTCTCAAACTTCAACTCTTTAAATAATCAATTTCTCTATAAAGAGGCTTTTTTTTTTTTTTTTTTTTGAGACTAGGTCTTACTATTTTTGCCTGTGTAACTGCAGGTTCACGTTGCCTGGGGTACCCAGCCTCAGTTTCCCAGGTAGGTGGGATTACAGGTGCGTGCCACCACGCCCAGCTATTATTTTTTTGGGACTAGGTTTTGCTAAGTGCCCCCAGCGGGACTCAAACCGCTATCCCTGGCCCCAGTTGCGGCTTCCCTAGGTTGCCACTCATAGGCATGTACCACCATGCCTGGCCTTAAAGAGAAGAGGCATTTTTTTTTTTTTTTTTTGAGACTAGGTCTCGCTATATTTGCCCGTGGAACTGCAGGCTCATGTTGCCTGGGGTATCATGGACTCAAGCGATCCCCAGCCTCAGCTTCCCAGGTAGCTGGGATTACAGGCGCACGCCACCACACCCAGCTATTTTTTTGGAACTAGGTCTCGCTACATTGCCCTAGCGGGACTCGAACCGCGATCCCTGGTTCCGGCCACGGCTTCCTAGATTGCTGCTTACAGGCATGCACCACCATGCACGGTCGCATTTTTTAACTAAATTAATATTTCACAACAGAGACATTGCTGACATTTCAGGTGGAACTGGTCCCCTCTGCAGATTGTCACATGCACTTCAGAATATTGAGAAACTGATCTCTGCTGTCTAAATGTCAATAGAAATCCTCCAATTGTTACCACACATTATTTCCAAACATTCCCCTAGGTATCAGTACTATTGCAGTCAAGAACTACTTTTCTTTCTTTTTTTTTTTTTGAGACTGCATCTTGCTGTTTTTGCAATCCTCAGCCTCAGCTTCCCAAGCAGCTGGGATTATAGGTGCGCGCCACCACACCCAGCTATGTTTTTTGGAACTAGGTCTCGCTATGTTGCCCTGGGTGGGACTAACACCGCGATCCCTGGGCCCTGGCTGCGGCTTCCTGCAAAGTATTTTTAAATGAAAATAACAAACCATGAATCACCTCTTAAGGAAAAATGAAAGCTAGGACAGAAATACCATTAAAAAAAATTTTTTTTATAACCTAACAAGATCTCCTATTCACAAACCTGTTGGTGTCCCAAATAATGACATTTCCATCAAATCCTGACGTTACTAAGAGTCTTGTATTAGTATCATATTCGATGTTCTTCACCCAGCTAGTATGACCATGTAAAGTGCATACTTTGGTGTTCAGTTTTCTCAGATCCCACAGTGCTATTGTAGTGTCATCAGAACAGGTAGCGAATAGCCGGTTATCAAGAAATCTACAAGGCAGAAAAGAAAAACTGGTTCATTTAATCTTTTATTAACAGAAAGAAGACAAGAAACAGTGTCTATATAACCTAGTCAAAAAAGGCAGGAAAAGATGGTAGGGAGAATATAAACTTACTGTATCAACTCAGTTGACTCTGATAGACAATAAATACTAAGTATAACAATCAAGGGAAGGATACTATAATGAAGACTATACTGCTGTGTTATCCATTTACTTTACATTGTTGATTTTTGTTTGAAACTGGAAATAGGTGTTTGGAAAACAGCACCAAAAAGAACATTAGAAACTGCAAATGCAATTGGTAAGAGACAATTAATAGGAGATAGAGAAGACTGTGACGACTATTGCTACAGGAGACTTGTTAAGAGTAAAGGGTTCAAAATTACAAGAAATATTTACTCTGCTCTAAGTAATGGTATCTTTTCTATTTAGAACACATTTATATGAAAAGTTGCTATCAAAATACATTGCTATTAAACCATTTTTTAAATTAATTTAAAGGTATTCCCCAAATAATTTTATTCAGTAATAAGTCATACGGAACAATCAAAATTACCAGACAATTAAAATCTATTATTTTACACTAATTTCTTAATTCCTAATGTGATCATATTTTATTTTATTTTATTTTTGAGACTAGGTCTTGCTATTTTTGCCCATGGAACGGCAGGCTCTCGTTGCCCGGGGTACCACAGACTCAAGCAATCCCCAGCCTCAGCTTCCCAGGTAGCTGGGATTACAGGCACACACCACCACGCCCAGCTATTTACGGGCCCCAGGCAGGACTCGAACCGCGATCCCTAGCCCCGGCCGCTTCACAGGCTGAAGCTTACAAGCATGAGCCACCGTGCCCGGCCTTTATTTTATTTTTAATTAAAACAAAAAAATTTTTTGAGACTTAGGTCTAGCTATTTTTTGCCCATGGAACCACAGGCTCACGTTGCCTGGGGTAACACGGACTCAAGCAATCCCCAGCCTCAGCTCCCCAGGTAGCTAGGACTGCAAGGCGGACTCCACCACGCCCAGATATTTTTTGGGACGGTCTCGCTGTTGCCCCGGGCGGGACTCAAACCGCGATCCCCAGACCTCGCTGTGACTCCATAAGCTGTCGCTTCCAGGCACACGCCACCGTGCCCGGCTTCATATTTTACTTCATTTATTTTTATTTTTCTGAGGCTAGGTCTTGCTATGGTGCCCGGACCCAAGACCCCCAGCCTCTGCCTCCCAGGGAGCTGGGGTTACAGGTGCGCACCACTACGCCCATCTATTTTTTGAGACTAGTTCTCGCTGTTGCACCAGGAGGTCTTGAACTCACGAACTCAAGAGATTCCCATTCTCAGCCTCTCATCCTAAAGTGAGATTAAAGCCGTGTGCCACTGTAGCCGGCTTATTGGGACCATATTTTATATAAATACCTATGAAATAACCTATTGATCATATTTGAATTTCTGCCTATCCCAACATTAGAATGTGTTCTTTTACATATGCTGTTATACATAACTTCCTAATCTCTTGTGAAATAAAATGAATTCTGGAGGTTTTGTTTTTTGTTTTTTTTTTTTGAGACTAGGTCTCACTATTTTGCCTGGGGAACCGCAGGCTCACGTTGCCCGGGGAACCAAGGACTCAAGCGACCCCCAGCTTCAGTTCCCCAGGTAGCTGGGATGACAGGTGCGGGCAACCACGCCCAGCTACTTTTTGGGACTAGGTCTCACTCTGTTGCCCTGGGTGGGTCTCAAACCCATGGACTCAAGAGATTCCTAATCTCAGCCTTGCTTTTTAGGCTGTGATTAAAGGTACGCACTACCATGCCTGGCTTAAAGATTTTATCCCCCTCTGGCTTGGGAGAGAGAGCCAAGCCAAGCGGTGGCTATTTGACTGACAAGGGTGAATTCTGGAGTTCTTTTTGTATAAAATTCTTTTCTATCAGAAATCAACCTCAATATCCACAAGCATCATAATAACCTTAATGAAATTCACCATCATAGTTTTAAAATTCAAGACTATTTCTATCACCTGAAACTATCTCCCCCCATCCTTCATCTAGCCAACTCTTGCTTTTTTACTTTCTTTTTAATATTTAGCTATATCTAGGAAACCTTCCCTTTCTATCCAGCATGGTGTAGACCTATCAATTTTCTAATCTCCCAAAGCACTTTTCACTTCTATCATAACAACATAAGGAATGGACTGCAAAGCTACAAGCGCCTTACAGACAGGGGGGACCTATTTGCATAGTTCATGGTTAGTTCTGTAGTATCTTACATACACAGTACCAGGCATATAAATACTTGTCAAATATTTACTAATTGAATAAATAAGATAGGAGTTCACTGCCTAGTGAAGAAGACATTAAAGTACCTAATTATATACAATAATTATATGGAATAAGCAAAGAAAATAACCTGGTTAGGAAAGGCTTCCTGATGGTATCATTTGAATTGATTTCAAAATATAAGCAAGAACTTCCTAAGTGGCCAAGGGTACAGAGAGGCATGTAAGAGAGTGGTGTACTTTAAGAGGCAACAGCAACTAGGAGTGCTGTGTGTGAAAAAAATAGAGATAAGTAGAGAACATATAATGGGTTTATTAAATTTCCAACAACTAATTCTTAATCATAAATACATGTCCACTGAAAGTTTTTTTTTGAGACTAGGTCTCGCTGTTTTTGCCTGTGGAACTGCAGGCTCACCTTGCCTGGGGTACCACAGACTCAAGCAATCCCCAGCCTCAGCTTCCCAGGTAGCTGGGATTACAGGTGCGCATCACCACGCCCAGCTATTTTTTTGGGACTAGGTCTCGCTACGTGCCCCTGGCGGAACTTGAACAGCATTCCCTGGCCCTGGTCATGGCTTCCTAGGCTGCCACCTACAGGTATGCGCCACCATGTCTAGTCTCACTGAAATTTTTTAATGGAAAAAAAATTCACCACCAAAAATAACCCCTGTTACATTTAGCCTAGTTCCTGTATTTCAAGCTAAGTATTAGCTCATAAATATTTTGTCATGTTAGTAAAGACTTATCAACAAAATTTCAATGACTGTATAACTAATCTTTCTTCTTTTTAAAACTAAAATACAACTGTTGGATGTCTAGGTTGTTTCCAAGCTTTTCCTATTAAAAAACACTGTGATGAATCCTAGAACAGTTAAATATTAATAAAATCTTTAGTTATTTCCAGAGAACTTTCTGAGTTATTTCCATATAAAATTATATTCCTAATGAAAATTATATTATTTTAATTATATATAAAGGGGTTTTACAAATGTCTACAATAAAATATATGCATATGCCTACAACATTTTTAGAAATAACAATATATAGTTTTACCAGCAGTTAGTAGAGTGTCCATTTCTCCAAACCCTTGCCATGAAGGTATTTTTTAATTCTGCAAAGTGCTGGGGGGTGGGGGGGGGGGGGGAGAGGGAGGGAATCATCTTGTTTTAAGTTGAAATTTCTTTTTAGTAAAACAAATTTCTTCACATTTATTAGATAAATATATTTTTTATGAATTTTATTTTTCTTGCTGATATTTCTATTGCAGTATTGATATCACTGAGTGATAAAATCTCTTATGATATATCTTAGTTTTTCAAATACCTAAGTTTCAATATGGTTTTCTTACTATATCAAAATTTTAATCCCTATATTATTTAAATACATTTTTTCCTTTATAGGTTTACTTGTACATGAAACTTTTTAAAATGAAAATATTTCAATGACTCCACACCTGACATGAAATATATAACTGAGAAGAATAAATAATGACAAAAGGCTACTAAAAAGTCACTCTTAAAATCTAAAAATATCTTCACACATTTGTAAAAAATAAGGAAAAGCATAAAACTAAGTTATTTTATTCAGTCTACAGAAAATACTTAAAACACATAAAGTCAAAATTCTAACGGAGCTATATTGCTGTCTATTCTGAAGGGTTTTAAGCTAAAAAGTAACTTATCTATAAGTTACCAAAAGATCTATCAAATGGCCGTTTCAAAATCTGGGATACCAGTTTTTTAATTTTTGTAAATAAGGTCATGGGCCAGGTGTGTTGGCAAGTGCCTTTAATGCCAGCCTAGGAAGGGAGGCCGAAGCTAGGTATCGCTTGAGTCCACGGGTTTGAGACTGGCCCTAGACAATATAGCGAGATCTAGTACCAAAAAAATAGCTGGGCGTGGTGGCATGCGCCTGTAATCCCAGCTACCTGGGAAGCTGAGGATTGCTTGAGTCTGTGGTAGCCCGGGCAACGTGAGGCTGCAGTTCCACAGGCAAAAATAGCGAAACCTAGTATAAATAAATAAATAAATGAATGAATGAGTGAATCAATGAATTTTAAAAATAAAAATAAATAAGGTCATTAAAAAACTACCACTATTGATATTTTTATAAGGATATTTTTATCCAAGAGTGTAAAAAGGAATACTCTTGGAACAAAAATTAGCCATTTAAAATTGAGTCTATTTCCTGTAATGAAAAATTCAGCATTTTGTTTTGTTTGTTTTGTTTGTTTTTTGAGACTAGGTCTCGCTATTTTTGCCAGTGGAACTGCAGGTTCACGTTGCCCGGGCTACCACAGACTCAAGCAATCCCCAGCCTCAGCTTCCCAGGTAACTGGGATTACAGGACCGTGCCACCATGCCCAGCTATTTTTTGGGGGACTAGGTCTTGCTACGTGCCTCCGGCTGGACTCGAACGGCAATCCCGCCCCTGTCGCGGCTTCCTAGGCTGCTGCATACAGGCATGCACCACCATCGACCTAAATTCAACATTTTGACTTTAGTTTTCTCATTTCTGTCTCATAATATTATCTGTTAAAATTTTTGATTGAAGAATCATTGGTAAACAGATTAAATAAATTATGAAAAATGAAGAATGTTTGCTAGAAAGCCAGTTAAGAGTGTCTATGGCATTTTATCCCAAAGTAAGCAGATGTAGCTAAAATAAAATATAAGTCCTTGGAGATCTGGCCTAGTTCTCTCAAATTAAAACTCGGCCTTACTTATTAAAAATTGTTAAGTATTGGTAATTCTATAGTTCCTAATAAATAAGAATACTCCCTCACACACACTGTAATCTGTGAGTTTCTAAGTTACAGAACTTCCCCAAATGTCCCTAGCAAACCACAGCATATGACCAGAACTGCTCTGGATAAATTGCCATCTGAATAAACTGCGGTCTTTATTATTAAGGGATATTAAAGTCAAAAGATAATAGCAACTGAAAGTGAATTTTCTTCAGTTACTAACATTTCATTGTACAAGGGAAAACTGTATTGAGTCTTTATGTTAAAAATAATTTAAAAATTGTGAAAATAAACCTTACACTTTACAGTATGTACTTTTCAGAATAAATTAAATCTTAAAAAGTCTTTCAATAAAATTGTTACAAACTTGACATTCTTTACATTTGAATTATATACTATAAAAAAAAAAGCACCCTTTCTGTATAACATTCAACATCTTTCTCAATTTTCCCAAGGATCTTTCCTTAGTCCTGTGAAATATTCACAAATTTCTTTGATGTGTCTATCATGTCATTTCTGTCATTTTCTCTAAGATACTCCACTCTACTCTCTATGAGATTCTACTCTAAGAGATTCTCTACTCTAACTCTATTAGATTCTCATTTATTACTGATTTTATTTGTGACTTGACCAATTCTTTGACATCACTTTCAGAGTTTAGTGAAATTCCACATTTTTTGCTATAGAAGAGTTTCATGTTCCCACTGATAAACACTGCATTAAAATTACATTATACTGTTTGAAATATAACAGCAAAAAACCAACAAAGGAGCAGGAAAAAGTATATCCTTAAATAGTTAAATGTGTATTAATGTTTTGCAGTCATATCATTAAGTATGTATACTTATGATTACATCAGTTATCATAACTTCATATATGAGGGAATTCTTGATTATTAAATGGACTCTTAAATCCATAGTTTCCTGAATGATTAGAAGCCTAATAATAGGTTTAAGAATTTAAAATATGTATTTCCCCCAAATATGAAGCAACAGAAAACATTCTCTGCAGTGATCTTTATATTTATTTTACAATATATCTCACAATTATAAAATGAACTAGAAGACATTACTAAGTGCAAAATGATTATCTAGAACCAAACCAGGAAATGCATGCGCATATCTCTGAACAGTGTAGTGTGATGATCTAATGGAACTGAGTATGAATTCCAGTTATTGTATATAAGATATCGGGCAAGTCTCTTACTGAAATTGTAATTCCTTTCTTCCTTAAAGTGGGTATAACTGTCCCACATCAGGATAATATCAGTATTAAACAACAGCATTATACGAAAGTGCTCACAAAAGCCGTGGCATATGGTATGCACTCACAAAATAGAAGTATTATTAATAAATAATGCATACTTAAGCACATGTCAGAGGAACACTTTAGATCCTCACACAACACACTTAATTAAGTTCTTTAAAATCTGTTTTTTTCTAACCAACAGGTAAGGTGATTCAAATTTGTATGGGAGTAATAAGGCAGTCATACTGATAGCAGCAAATGAGAGCAGTAAATGAGAGCTGACATTGATAAAGAAGACAGCAGATTAATCAGAGGTCATTTTGAATATGGGCAAATAACTTGACACAGACCTCTTCTTACTGCAGTAAGGAAATTTTTTTTAGTAAGGAATTTTTAAATTGTAAAATATTAGAAAACAAAAAACTATGAATATAATAAATACCTGTGATACCTATCAGCTTGCTATCAGCTTTATCAAATCTTAGTATTTTCTTTCAGATTTTTTTTAAACATTGCACACAAAGTTGAAGTACCCTGTGTATCCCTCCCCAATCCCATTCCCTCCCTCCCTCTCCAGAGGGAACCACTATCCAAAATTGTCATTACTCCCTATGCAAGTTTTTAATAACATAAACTCATAAGTATGTAACCATAGACAATTTATAGTATTGCTTTACATTAATTTCGTAAATATTTAACGCTTTACATAAATTTTTACATTGCTTTACATTTACTCCGTAAATATTTAATGAGTACCTACTAGGTGTCAGGCACATAGGTGCTGGGGAGAGAGCAGAGAACAAATACATACCTTCATAAAGTTTATTTATTTTCAAACTTTATATAAATGGTATCACTATACAGCTTATTTCACAATTTGCTTTTCTGGCTCAATCTTAAATTTCTGAGATGTTATCTCAGATTCTGATGCTTCCACTTCATTCATTTTAACCGATGTATAGTATTCCATTGTATGGATGGGGTGTACCCAAACTTATCTATCTTCCTCTTCATAGAAACTTAAGTGTTTCCAACCCATATTACCGAAAATGCTATAATGAACCTTATTCAGACATATTATTCACAATGCTTTAACTTTTAAACTTTACTAAACGTTTTAAACTTTACTAGCCATTGCTAAAATACTCTTCAAAACAATGTTACCAATTTGTACTCCATCAATATGTAAGCATTCCTGTTTCTCAACATCTTTGCTAATATTTAATATTTCCTTTTTTTTTTTTTTTTTTTTGGAGACTAGGTCTTGCTATTTTTGTCTGTGGAACCGCAGGCTCTCATTGCCCGGGTACCACAGACTCAAGCAATCCCCAGCCTCAGCTTCCCAGGTAGCTGGGATGACAGGCGCGCGCCGCCACGCCCAGCTGTTTTTTTGGAACTAGGTCTCACTACGGGCCCCAGGCGGGACTCGAACTGCGATCCCTAGCCCCGGCCGCTTCATAGGCTGAAGCTTACAAGCACGAGCCACCATGCCCGGCTACCTTTGTTATTTTTATTTGCATTTCCATTAAATTATAACTTATAAGTTTGAAAATTTATATTTCTCATTTTAGTTTCTCTTAAGTGACTGCCTATTTTACTATAGGTAATTGTTATATATTCTGGATACTAATACTTTTTTGGTTATATGCATAGAAATTATGTTGTTCCACCAGTCTAAGCTTCGCTTCTTAAACTATTGTCTTTGGTTACAATGAAGTTTTATATGTCAGTGTAGCTTAAGTTATCAATCCTTAATCATTTACACTTTTTTGTAACTTAAAAAACTTTCTCATACTTAGAACATAACTATATTCTTTATTTCTTATAAAGCTTTGAAGATTTGCTTTTATAATTAGAACTAGAACCTAATAACTAGAAATTATTTTTAACTATGATATGAAATAGGAATCTCATTTTATTTTTTTCATACATACAGTAAATTTTCCACATCCCTCTTATTCACTTATCTGCAGTCATACGTCAATTTTTCATATATACACAGGTCTGTATCTGATGCTTTGTTTTTTGTTTGAGACTAGATCTTGCTATTTTTGCCAGTGGAACCACAGGCTCACATTGCCCATGGTACTATGGGCTCAAGCAATCCCCAGCCTCAGCTTCCCAAGTAGCTGGGATTACAGGTGCGTGCCACCACACCCAGCGATTTTTTTGGGAGTAGGTTTCACTACTGCCCCAGGTGGGACTCAAACTGAAATCCCCAGTCCCAGCCGTGACTCCATTAGCTGTCGTTTACAGGCATGCGCCACCGTGCCCAGCTGTATCTGATGTTTTATTCTATTCTACTGGCCACTTTATTTATAAAGACTACATTTCATATATGGCATGTAAGACCATCACCTTAGTCTTCCTCAAAACTGTCTCAGAGATTTTGATATTTTACTGTTCAATATGAATTTTAAATTCAAACTTTTACAAAAACAAACTTTGCTGGTATTTTGATTTAAAACTGCACTTAATTTATATTATTAAAATGGGGAGAACTGACTCCTTTAAGATAATGAGTTTTTTCTTCCATCATTTTAAAATTGATGGCTGGAGGGTTTAGACCATATGGTAGTAGAAGTTTGGGCCCTCCACATAGATTAAAGTTGGTTGGTAGTAGGAAATTCAGATATTTTCTGACACCCAATGTCACATTCAAGATGAACAGGTAGCTTATTTCTAGATCACCTTTATGGCAAAAGTGCAAACCTTTGGTATCCCAGTCATATGCAGTTTTCTACTAGACTCCTCACTGTGAACTGACCCTAGAACTAAATCTTTTGTTCTTTGTACTTGCCACACCTGTCAAAGCAGAAGCTCAAGGTCACAAGACACCAAAGTAAAAATGATAACTATTTCTTTGCATTCCCACTTCTCCTTCATTTTTGGTACAAGGATCTTATCAGTTTAATTGTACATTTTGAAATGTAGGTTTAAAGTTTTATCTTGCATTCCTATTTTTAGTGGAAAGGTTGTTCAAGATACTTTAAAGTCTTTTATCGCCTAATTTTTATCTGTTTGATCTACGAGTTTTAGTGGGAGCACTATTAAATCTCTCACTGTAATTATGGACTTGGGAAGTTCTAAAAATTCTGTTTTTGCTTTGACTACTTCAAGGTACATAACAAGTTCATGAATATTCTATCTTCTTGATGGATTTTCTGTATTAATATATACACATGCACTTTTTCCTTGTAAAGTCTTAGATCTTCCATCTGACTGAAAATGATAAGCTAAATCAATTTTCCCATTCTGGGTACTTCTGTTTTTGGCATTTCCATAGAGTATATAGATGATTTTGTTTTTTATTCAAATTGTGTCTTGCTATCTTTTAATAAACAAGATCAGTCCATCTGTACTTACTGTGAACTAACCACATAGTTGAAACTACTTTTACTTTTTGTTTTTTTATGTATGACTTTCCTTTGCTTTTAAAGATTTTTTTTTGAACTTTATTAAGCTTTCTTCTACTGATCTGATCAGGTTGTCAGTATTTTCTCCCCCCTCCCCTTTCCTGATGATTTGGAAACTGTATTTTTACTGTTACAATTAGTTATTTTTCTTTTTATCACATACATTTAACAATACAGTATTCTGAAAGTCTCTGGAATGACTTAATATTCCTATCTTGCTGAACATAATGACCTTCACATATTACATCTTCCCACTGAACAAAAGTCACTCATACCTGTTTATTGCTATTATTGAGAGATACATTGTCCAATATGGTAGCCATTAGCTAGACATGGTTTTTGACTCCTTGCTATGTGGCTAGTCCTAGTGTAAAATACAGAAGATTTACCAAATTTAGAAGATTTACCATAAAAAAATGAAGGTTAAAATATCTCAATAATTTTTGTACTAATTACATGTTAAAAAGATATTTTAGGCATACTGGTTTAACTACATTATTAAAAATTAACATTACCTGTTCTATTTTTCTCTTTTAATGAAACTACAAGAAAACTTCTAAATTATATACTAGCTAGAATTACAATTGTATTGAATAGTGCTAATCTAGTTTTAGTTTTAACTTTGATTTAAATGGAGCCTTCTCCCTCCAAGAAAACCTAAATTATCTTTCTGCAATTAATAACATTTATCATTTTAACCTAGTTAAAATTTTTCATCCCAGGATAACATTTTTCCTGGACGTGTAATGACACTGAACACTAGTTTGCCTTAGTATTTAAGATACTGCTCCATTTTTACCTGGCATTAACTATTGTTGATGAGACACTTTTCATAAGTTAGTTATCATACCTCAGTAGGTAACCTTGCTTCTAATTATGTGACTTTTAAGATTGTATCTTTGGTAATCTAGACTTTTACCACAATCTAAGTGTGGATTTATCTTTATTTAACTTACCTGACATTCTAGAATTTATTTCTGATTCAAGGACTCTGGTCTTTCTTTTCAGCTTTTTCATACCTTCTTCAAAAATTAGTTTTCCACCAATCTCTGCATCTTTTTTTTTTTCCAGTGTTTATTATATAAACAATGGATTTCTCAATCTTCTATATCTTTTAATTAGTCATTCATATTTTCTTTTTTTTTCTTTATTTATATATAAATTTCACAACTTTGTAATCTCAAGGGTTTGCCCCCCCTCCCTCCCCTCCCTTCCCCCCCTTTCCCTCCTGTTCATAGTTGTGCGCTTCATTTTGGTGCTTAGCTTGTTTTGACTTTCCTCAAGGCTTTTATTTATTTTATTTTTTTCCACTATATCCCATACATTAGTGAAACCATTTGGTTTCTGCCTTTTTCTTTATGGCTTGTTTCAGCTAAATGCATTTCTTCTAAATGCATCCATGTTGTTATGAAGTTGTCACATTTGTCATTTTTAATTGATGAGTAATATTCCATCGTGCATATTTTCTTTATTTTATGCTCTGAGTGAATTTTTTTTTAGTAATCGTTTTCAGTCCACTAATTTTCTCATCAGTGGTAATAATAATGGATAAAATGTCATATACTGAGTTTTTTATGTAGCAACTACATTTTTAATTTCTAGAGTATAACTGGTTCTTTTCCACATTAACCAGTTTTTGTTTAATCTCTTTTGTTCCATAATTTTTGTGCTATCTTTAAATGAAAAGTACCCCTTATTTCTTTAAAGATCCTAAAAAGGCTTAAAAAATTTCTTCCACTCAATGGAATACCAGGCAGCCGTTAAAAAGAACAAGATCATCCCATGGGCACTAAAATAGAATGATCTCTAAGTATGTTATTAAGTGAAAAACTCAAGGCATGTAATAGTATGTGTAGAATGCTACCATTTATATAATATGTGTATGTGGGTATATTTGTACATGCATAAACTAGCTCAGACAGAATAGCAAGAAAATGGTAATAGTGGTTGCCTCTGGGGAAGGGAACTGGGTGGCTAGGGGACAGAGGTGGGAGATAGACTTACTTTTCACTGTTTACCCTTTTGTACCTTTGAATTTTGTACCACGTGCATGTATTACCTAGTCAAAAAAAAATAAATAATTTATTTTAAAAAATAAAGTCTTTGCTGGACTACTTCATAAAATTAATTTCATCCACAGAAAATGCCTGTTCTAGTTGCTGATTTCATTATAATATTAATACTAGATATGTTCTTGAGTTTTAGAATTTTGGTTATAAGATCATTTTGAAAAGAAATGGTTTTTAATTTTTCTCTCTCTTCCTATTTAATAATTTTATATTTCCCCCATTTTTATTTCTAGACCCCTAGTTTACAACTAAATCTCATATACCCAACTCCAATTTCATGATGATTGGAACTATTGTACATATGTATCAGTTACCTGGCAAGTGGATTCATAAACTTCTTAATCATAAGGTTGTGTTTTTATCAGCTAGAACCTATAGCCAGGTAGTGAAGAGGTTTTTTTTCAGCCCTCCACAAATGGGAGAGACAAATTTTTAATCAAATCTCTGACTTTGTAAAGTGTGATTCTGGCTCTAGTTCTTGACTCACATGAAATACTTAGCACTAGTAAGTTGTGACAAGCACTAAACTGCTAGATGTTCAGTGTCAGACTGAAAATATAGTAGACTGTGGTTTTAACCCTATTATTGCTTTGTGCCTGTGTTCCATAACAAAGATGTTTTAAAACCTGGGTATGTCTTTTGTGATATTTATTTTTCTATATATTTGGAACAAAGAGTTATGTTAAAACTCAGTAAGTCACCTTGCCTAGAAGTAATTTCCATATTTCTTTTTTTTAGAACATTAAAAGTAGTAATTATAAAAGTAGTATCTCAGTACACAGTTTAGAAAATAATTACTCATTTCATTCAATCTAAATCATCCACTATTAGCATTTTAAAATATTGCCATGTAATCCTTTTCTTCTAAATTATTTCATATTTGTGCAAACTTTATCATGATTCGAACTTCTATTATCCCTAGCAAATGTCTGTTAATACGTGATCTTTGTGACTATCATTTTAATGACTGCATATTAATCCACCAAGCTGTTCAACAGTTATTTCTCATTCTGAAATTTAAAAGGCCATAAAGAAGTTCTCTGTACATGTGGTTTTTTCCTTCAACAATTTAGATTTAGAAGGTGGTGATGAGAGAGACTAGCAATGGAACCGCATAATTCTACAGAAATATTTAGCCCAAAGGCATTATAGAACTAGTAAATAGTAAAATACATGGCTGAAGTTTATAAAGAGAGAAACAGTAAAATATGGAAGTGAAAAATGAAAGATTCCAATTCAAAATGGTTAACAGTTTCATAATTAAAGGAATAAGTTCTACAAGGGATGAGTTTCACAATTCACAAATGTGGATCATCTAACATCAATGGGCAAGGCATTACAAATTTTTACAATTTTCCAAACAGCATTTTAGGTCACACTATTAAAGTCCACTTTTTCACAATAATACTAACCTGATATTATTTACACAGTCTTCATGGGCTTCAGAAAGTGTTTTTATATGCTTTGAAGATATAGGGTCAAAAAGCAGAACTTCGGTCTGTTCACAAGCAACTGTCAGCACTGATCTGAAAGTAAATAACATTATTTCTCTTGTTTAGTTTAGTTTTCCAGCATTCTCTAGTTCTGATATGCATTCATTTAAAATTCCACAAGGTATATATGAATAATTTTTTAATTAATCTTTTTAATATATATTTTCTTATATTGTTGTGTACTCTGAATTTCTCCCACCACCATGTCACCTGTGAATCATCATCCTATTCACTTGTGCTCATCCCTCTCCCAACTCAGCCTCCTTCTCCCTTTCTGAGTGTTTCAGTTCAGTTATCACTTTGTTAATTTTGACTTTATCCCACACGTGAGACCACCTGGTACATGAATAACTTCTGTGTGAAGGTTAGTGGAAAATACCATAAATATTGATACTATCCACTACTGCCAATAGTAGAATATGGTCTTCTCATATATTATGGTGAAATAGAAACAGGTATAACTTACAGGGAATACTCTGAAAGTATCTATCATATCTTTTGACCAACAATTTTTCTGGGAATTCAATCAGGAGAAACAATCATTTATGAACACAAAGAACCATATACAAATATGCTTAACTGTAAGGCCAAATTACAGAAAAAAAAAATGAGGAAATTTAGGAATTACATATACACGTAAAACAAAATTAGGTATTTTTTTTTGAAAGTGCTTAAACTATTTATTATGAAGTAAGCAAGTAAGAAAGTGCAAAATTAGGTATTTCTTTATCAGTATATATAAGAATGTACTGAAACGGGTCTTACATAATTCCTACCAAACCAGTTAGATATAGTCAAACTTGATTTTTTTCTCTATGGCTTCTAAAATATTGTTTATTGTTTAAGTCCTTCCCCGCCACAAAGTTATATTTTATAAATATTTTACAAGCACCATTCTGTTTTGTGAATACTTATTATCTCATACTTACCGAATAGAAATGTTAAGAGAAGGCATTCTTGTCTTGTTCCTAATCATTAGGAACATAATCTCCATTTTACCATTAAGGATGATATAGAGATTTAAATTAGATTCCTATTACTGGATTAAGGAAGTTATTTTTATTCCAACTTTCTAAGTTTTTTTTAACATGCTAAATTGTAGAAAAGATTTTCCAACATATAGTAAAATGATGTTTTATTTTCCTCTAATATGTTAATATAATGATTTACATTAATTTGCTTGGGGTGAAATCAACCTTTCATTTCTAACATGTTAGATTTAGTTAACTAGTTAACTAGTATTTTGTTTATGATTTTCTTGTTTTTGCAGTATAATTTTGTTATCTTACACTATGGTAAAATTTTGGTTAAAAGCTTATGCTAACATAAAATGAGTTGAAGAGAGAGCCTTACTATTTTAAATACTTCAATAGTGTGTGAAATTGGAATTGTTTCTTGAAAGTGTGATCTGTAAAACAACCCTAACCTGAAGTTTATTAAAAGATTTCTAACTACTGATGCAGTATCTTTATGATTATGGTACTATTAAGGCTATTTTTTAGTATCAGTTTTGGCAATTTCTACTTTCCTAAGATCTATTTCACTTAGGTCTTCCCAAAAAGGACAGTCACATAACTATCACACAGGTCAAGAAACAATGCTATCAGCATTACAGAAACATCCTTTCCATTTCTTTTAACTCCTCATTATTTCACCATCCTGATTTATATTATCTTAAAAAAAATTTTTTTAGGCCGAGCACAGTGGCGCATGCCTGTAAGCAGCAGCTTAGGAAGCTGCCGCAGGAGCCAGGGATCAAGGTTTGAGTTCCGCCGGGGGCATGTAGCAAGACCCAGTTTCAAAAAAATAGCTGGGCATGGTGGTGCAGGCCTGTAATCCCAGCTTCCCGGGAAGCTGAAGCTGGGGATTGCGTGAGCCTGTGGTTCCACAGGCAAAAATAGTGAGACCTAGTCTCAAAAAAAAATTTTTTTTTCAAGAAGTCTTATGGGGCTGGGCACGGTGGTGCATGCCTGTAAACAGCAGCCTAGGAAGCCGTGGTGGGGACCAGGGATCGCGGTTAGAGTCCCGCCCGGAGCAATAGCAAGACCTAGTTCCAAAAAAATAGCTGGGCGTGGTGGCGTGTGCGCCTATAATCCCAGGTACCTGGGAAGCTGAGGCTGGGGATTTCTTGAGCCTGTGGTTCCACAGGCAAAAACAGCGAGACCTAGTCTCAAAAAAAAAAAAAAAAAAAAAAAAAAAAAAAAAATCTTATGTCTGGCTTCTTTTGCACTTTATTATGTTTTGTGACATTCATGTTGTTGCTAGAATTCTTTCATTTTCATTATTGTTATGCTACAATTTATTTTACATTCTAGTCAGTGGATAGTTATGTCCTATTTATGAATAAAATTGTTTTAAATTCTTGTACCTGTCCTCTAATGTATTTATAGATGCTTATCTGTTTGGTAGTAGGAATAAAATTGCTGAAATCTCTGGGACATAAGTTTGATCATCTAAACATAAAAATTGTTTTTCAAAGTGGTTAATTTCAACTTTGACCTTTTTTGGGGCTAAATTTGTTTTTCTGACTTGATAGGTTCTTTCTTAGCTCTCTGACTTTCAGCCTTTTTCATTTCTTTTTTCTTTTAGAGACTAGGTCTCACTATGTTGCTCAAGGTAGTCCCAAACCTGTGGACTCAAGTGATAAATAGCCTCAGCCTCCCAGGTAGCTGGGATTACCAGGTGCCTGCCACCACGACTGGCTATTTTTTTGAGACTAGGGCTCGCCATGTTGCCCAGGATAGTCTCAAACCCACAAACTCAAGTGATTCCTAGCCTCTCCCTCCCAAGTAGCTGGGATTACAGGTACATGCCCACTGTGCCCGGCCTTTTTTCATTTCTACTACATGCATGTAGGACTATAGATTTTTCCTCTATAAATAGCTTTAACTATAATTATACAAATTTTAAGTGTTTTCATCATTTAAAGTTTTATGACCTGTACTATGATCTCTTCTTTGACTGAAAGATAATTTAGAAGGATATTTCCAAACATGATTATTTATTTATATTTAGTTTAAATTGTTTTTTGAGATGAGGTCTCACTGTGTTGCCCAGGGTAGTTCCAATCCCACACTCAAGCAATCTCCAGTCTCAACCTCCAAGGTAGCTGGGATTACAGGCACCCACCACCATGCCCAGCTGCTTTTTTTGAGACCAGGTCTTGCTATGTTCCGGGGTAGTCTCTAACCTGCGAAATAAAGCTATCCCTAGCTTCTTTGCCTCCCAGCGCTTGGATTACAGGTGTGCACCACCATGCCCAGCTAAATTGTGCTTTTATTGAAGAACATACTCTACTTAATTTCAATATTTGGAAATACATAAGATTTGCATTTTTTTTTTTTTTTTTTTGAGACTAGGTCTCGCTATTTTTGCATGTGGAACTGCAGGTTCACGTTGCCTGGGGTACCACAGACTCAAGCAATCCCCAGCCTCAGCTTCCCAGGTAGCTGGGAATACAGGTGCGCGCCACCACACCCTGCTATTTTTTGGGGACTAGGTCTCACTACGTGCCCCCTGCGAACTCGAAACGCGATCACTGGCCCCGGCCGCAGCTTCCTAGGCTGTCGCTTACAGGCCAGCAGATTCGCATTTTTTGCTTTGCTTGATACCCATATAGCAAACCATCTTTCATTTAATTAATGCTATCAACAGTATGCCTTCACATCCTTTAACTTTCTGTATGCTTGCTTACATTTTGTTTCCTATGTGTAATTTTAAACTTTCTCTTATTAAATTCACACTGATAGTAATTACTAATAATCTTTGCATTTGAATGTCATCTTAATATTTGCTTTCCATTTGTCTTTTCTGTTTTATGTCCTTTTTATCTCCTTTCTTCCTTGTTTTTAAAATTAATTTTTCTTTTCCCATGCAGGAGGTTGCCTTTTTGTTTTTATGGTTTCTTTCGGTATGAGCTTTTTGGTTTGATAGTCTATTTATTTTTGCTTTTGTTTCTCTTGCACTGATTGGAAAATCCCCAAAGAATTTCAAAGACCTATATCAATGGGCTTGTCTGCCTTCTCCTCTCCCCCCATGTATTTAATGGTTCTAGGTTTACTTTCAAGTTTTTATATGAACTAATTTCATCATCATACACTAAGTGAGATAAATGAGAGGAAGATAAATACATAGTTACTTTACTCATACAGAGAAGATAAAAAAAATCAATGACAGCATCCCTTACACTATTTAGTACATTAAATATGCATTGTTTTAATTTTCTTTTAGTGGATACCTAAAGAACTGTCAACTTTTTAAAGTGAAATGTAAATTACCAGTTCTATCATTTCCTGGATAATACAAGAACTACAGTACTTTCACCCTTTTATCATATTTGAGGTCTCAAATACAAATTTCAAGTTCATTGGTAAGTTCACTTCAACTTGCAAAAAGTCATTTTACAAGTTAATATTCACTTAAAGTTGCTTACACATTTACTTTTTCCTGTGCTTTCTATTTACTCCTGCATCTTTGCTCCTCCATCTGAGACAATTTTCCTTCACCCCAAAGAACGATTTTTGGCTTTTCATGTAGGTCTGATAGTGATATATCATCTCAATTTTCATATCCAAAAATGTTTTTATTTTTATTGATAGGTTCGGATATAAAATTCTAGGTCGGCGATTAATGTAGTTGAATTTTACTCTGTATATTTTTCTGACCTAGTCTGAAATTCATCAATTCTTCAACTTCCAGTACGTTAATCACCCAGTGAGTTACTATCAGTTACCATTTTTCAACTCTAAATTTCCATCTGTTCTTTTTCTTCTTAAAACTCAGATTTTCCTTTAATTTCTTGAACATATTAAATATTGGTTTATCACCTTACACCAGTAAAAATGGCCCACATCAAAAAAACAGGCAACAAGTGGTGGCATGGATGTGGAAAGAAAGGAACGCTCTTAAACTGCTGGTGGGAATGTAAACTGGTCCAGCCACCATGGAAAGCATGTGGATGATCCTCAAGGTAATGAAAATGTAATTTGACCCAGCAATCACTCTTCTGGGAATCTACCCAAAGAAGACCTAAAGACATATACAAAGTGACACCTGTACTTGGATGTTTTTATTGCAGCGTTATTTATAATTGCAAGGACATGGAAACAACCCAAATGTCCCCAAACAGATGAATGGATGAAAAAGATGTGGTATATATACACAATGGAATATTACTCATCAATTAAAAATGACAAATTTGATGAATTTGAGATAAGATGGATGGACCTAGAAGAAATCGTATTAGCAGAAACAAGTCAGAAAGAAAGACAGAAACCAAATGGTTTCACTAATATATGGGATATAGGAAAAACAAACAAAAGACCAGGAGGAAAAGTCAAAGCAAGCTAACAACAAAACTAAAGTACCTAACTGGGGGTGGAGATCGGATGAGTGGGAGTGCTCAGGGTGGGAAGGTGGTGGGTGAACCCTGGAGAATACAAAGACGTGAAATATATGTATACAAATAATTTCATTAAAAAACTTTTGACTAGTTGGAAAAATGCTATCTATGTCTTTTAGATCAAAGAAATTAAATTTGTGCTTGTAGTTGTTTAAAATGTATGAGTTATGACCCCCTCCCCCCAAAATAATGGTTTATTGTTGGGATTTTCTGTGGATTTATTTCTGTTGTATATTGTTTCTCTTAATTTTTTCAGTCAAATGATTTCCCCTTATGTCTGGTTACTTTTTTATTGAGTGCCAATTACAGTAAATGAAAATGGTAATTAAAGCACTTAAAGTTACCTTCTTCCAGAGAGGATTCAAATTTAATTATGGCAAGAAGACTATTAGAGGTACCTGCAATCTGATATTTTTTTAATTCCCAGTGAGATGATCTAAAGCTGATATTTAGTTCCTATGAGAATCACTGATTTCTGGTTGATCTTTAGTCATAGGATATGTAGTTACAGTCTTCTGGGATACTACCCCAAATTCTATATCAAATCTTAAATTGCAATTTTTGTTATTCCACCCACTCCACTCTCTTAAGTCCATCAGAAACCCGGCACAGTCTCTTTGCTCCTGCTTTTGGAACAGACAGCTCTTCCAAGAGAAAAGTGACCTCAAATGATAGGTTCACATCTCTGGTTTCCCTCCTTTTATATATCTCAGTCCTATAATTTTCTCATTACCTTATTTCTCCAATCCCTTCAAAGCATTAAATTTTTTGTTTCACATTAAATATATTTTCTATGTTCTCTAGCTTTTCTAATTAGTCTGATGAAGTGTTGGTCCAAAACCATCTACTCTGCTACTTGAGGAAATCTATAATCTCTACTTCTTATATCTGAAGTTATGTCACCGTTTTCATCCTGAACAGTACTCGAGTAATCTTTTGATCAATGAGTGTTTTTAATTTTTATTTGCATTTTCAAAGATTTCTTTTCTCTGGTATTTAAATTTTTTATTTTTACTAGTTCTATTCTTTACTGCTGTATTTTCTTCCCTCTGCTGTCTTTAGACTTACTTTATCATCTGGAGATCATTAATCTTTTTCTCTTGAGTGCATACTTAGAACATCTCTCTCTTCAGTTTATTAAGGACTATAATTTTCCTACCCAGGAAAACTTTCTTTAAACTTGATATATCTCACAAGTTTTGAGACATGTAGTTACTTTCATTTTCATTTAATTCTAAATATTTCTAATTTTTATTATCATTTCTTCTTTGGCCTATAAAATATTTATGAATGTTTCTTAACTTGGAAACACATGAAATTTTCTAGTTATGTTTTTGTTTTCCTAGTGATCACAATGTACTATGAAACTTTAAGATAATCTTTTAAAATATGTAATGTACAAGTAAATTTACGACTCTTTCTTGTGTAGTTAAAAAAAAATGTCTAAGTCAACTGTTTTATAAAGTCAAGTGGGATATTCACAAATGTTGAAATCCAGTAATATTAAGTTAACATGAATGTTTAAAACATTCTGAATAAACCTATAGAATTATATATAAAATTATAAAAATGACTGCCAAGTAGTACCGTAACTCAAATTGTTCATCAATTTATTCTATTATTTTTAATCATTTAGAAGTTGTAGCCATAGACTTTCGTTGACCCAGATGCCCTTGCCTGAACATTGCATAAATCATCTCCAAGAATTCCCATGTTAAACTGGTGTCATTAAGCAACTTATAGAAGTGATTAGTTGAAAAAAAAAATCACTCAACATCAACAGACTGTTCATGGGCGTAATCCTTTTTAAATTTTTGATGGTGCAACACTACATATATTAAGATTGCTCTAGCACTTACACTGTTTGCTGGTTTTGCACTCAATTTTTCAATTGTTAGTAAATAAATCACAAAAATAATTACTGACATGTCATATTTAATTATATCAAACCTATTCCATTCAGTCCAGATGAGAGGTAATGGAATAAGCCAGTTAAGGGTTTAAGCCAGAGTACAAATCCTTTGTGTTCAATGAACTGCTTCTCAGTTTCTTCCATTAAATAAATGTACCTAGCACAGAGAAAAAGATTTATGGATCTCTACATCCTAGGAGTTATTCATTCATAAATCATCCCCATGGGCCTTATTCATTTGTTGTGGATTCTATTTGGTCATGTGAGTACACACAATGTTTGGGTGGTGCCTGCAATAGTCCTATTGCTCACTTGACTCTTCATCTCTGATCTCCCAGGAAGCTGCAGTTCCCATATATGACCATGTGAGCATGACTGGGAGAGTGTTCAAGAAGGCAGGCAACCCACACTAATGAAAAGCCAAACACGCAGGGCGTGGTGGCGTGCGCCTGTAATCCCAGCTACTTGGGAGGCTAGGAAATAGCCTTGGGTCCGCAGGTTTGGGACTACCCCGGGCAACATAGCAAGACCTAATCTCTTTAAATAAAAAAAAAAATAAATAAATAAATAAATAAAAAGGGAAAGAAAGAAAAAGAAAAGCCAGTCAGTGGGCACTTGACTATGGATTTTTTTTTGGAGAGCTGAATAGCAATTAGAAGAGTTGCTATAGTTCTCTAGTGAGATGTCTGTTGTCAGCCTACTGTGCCAGTTAACTCTGTAATTGCAATGTAATGTATTATCCTAGAAAGTCCCATAAAGATGCTAAAACTTTAAGAGGGTACTCACTAGATTGGAGGCAGGAACTATTCAACCACTAAGGATATATATTAATATTTTAACAACTGGTACTGCTGAACCAATGTGTATCAGTGGAACATAAAGTCTGTATGAAGTATTCTGTATGTAACCAATAAAGCAAGATTAAATGGTGCTTCTTATATTCTGCATAATCTTGAGGAGCACTGTATCAAAAATCATCTTCTATAATAAGTTGATCTGTTTCTTCCCTGAATCTATCAATTTGTGGGATGTGTGTGTGTATAAAATCTAAAGGACTCATTTATATTCAGAATACTTTTATCCTCCAAGTGAACTGAGCTTTTTTCAATATGCAGAAACCTTTATCTAATTATTTTTAACCTTAAAACCTAGTTTGTACATTAATATAGCTATGTTTAGCAGTTTCATATACCATTCTCCTTTTGAACTTTTAGTACCTCTATATTATAATTAATAATAATTGGATTTATTTTCAGTCATTTGTTCTGCTCTTTAATTTTCTATTTTTTTCTTCTCCCTTCTTGTCTTCTTCTGTAATAGTTCTTCCTCATTCCTTATTTTCTCCTCTCTACTAGTCTGGAAAGAATATACTTTTTCTTGATTAACCTGTAAAGTTTAGTATGTACATTAAACTTATTAAAGCTAAAAGTTAAAATATCAGAATTTTCCCTCAGGGAAAAAAAAAAAGAAGAGGTAGGGCTGGTGGCAAGCATCTTTAATCCCAGCTACCTGGGAGGCTGAGACTGGGGATCACTTGAATCCGCAGGATCAAGACAACCCTGGGCAAGATAGCAATATCTAGTCTCTGAAAATAAATAAATAAATAAAAATAAAAGGAATTTAAACCATCTCCTGATTCATATGCTCTTGTGTCTTCTGTTTTAGATCCATTTTTGTTAAGCTCAAAAGAAAAAGACTTTTTTTTTCTCTTGAATTTAAATTTCCATCATTTAAAGTCTCACTCAACTTTGCCTGAAAATATATACATTTCAAAATTGGTATTTTTTTCTTACATCATTATACCCTGTTCTCCCACCACATCACCTGTGAACCATCATCCTGATTCCTTTGGCTCATCCCTTCCCTGATTTCACTCTCTCCTTCTCCCTTGCTGTATGCTTTAGTTCTGTTATCAGCATGTTTTAACTTTTTCCTGTCCTTGTTTGTTTTCCCTATAGCCCACATATAAGTCAGGCCATCTGGTATTTCTTTCTGGCTTATTTTCACTAGCATGATTCCTTCTAGCTTCATCCATGTTGCAGCAAACGGCAGTTGATCTTCTTTGATTGCTAAATATGTTTGAACATATATTTATTTCATCTTTTCTACTGTCAAGGAACAATTATCTCTGCTGAGTATCTAGATAGGTAAGTCCCAAGGGTTAATAGATATACAGATTGGCAGTTTTCTTCTAGCATACTGAAGATGATCATCACTGTCCTCTGATTTATACTATTATTGGTGACTATCTGGGTATCAATTGCTCCTTTGAAGGTCTTTTTACTTTTAAGATTTTATAATACTTGTCCTAAAGTTTCACTATTTATTTAGGAAGGATTCCTGTTTGGGTATGTGGGACTTAAGTCAAGGCTGGATACCTTTCTTTAATTCTGGAAAGTTCTCAGCTATTATCTCTTCAAAATGGTCCCCTGCCCCACCCCCCCATTATCTTATTTTCTTCAGAAATTCTGACTAAATACATGACAGGCTCTTTCTATGTATTATGTTCACTAAACCTCCTTCACATTTTCTAACACTTTGTCTCTCTTTTCTACTGTGGAGGATAACCCCTCCACTTCTATTTTCTAATATGCTAATTCTCTCTAAGGCAAAGACTGATGTGCTCTTAGAGGATAGTTTGAAAAAGCTGCACGTTATTATCTATCAACATTATAAAAATTCCTTTTCCAAAGTAGCATACTTATTTTAACAAAGTCGCTGCTGTTTAAAACGTTTTAGAATTCTTTAGAATTGACTTCCAGTTCAAGTATCCTTTTGTTTCATTTTCAATGCCAGTTTTTCTAGCATAATCTTTATTAAATTCATAATTTAAATTTTGATCTTTTGTATTTAATTTTTATCTTCCTGATTCTATTTAACTACAAAATTCTTGTGACAATAGTTATGGTAACCAACCAATAAACTGACCTAACTTACATAAAACTAAAAAATGAGAAATTACCTCATTTGCTACAGGAATATTATCTTTCTATAAAATTACTTTAATTCCTATAAAGATTTAGGGCATTTAGGTGTAGTAAGAATATTAAAAACCTAAAATGAACTACTTTCACACTTCACCTTGACACTGATGAACAATGACAATGTGCAACTGACATTAGTGTAGAGAGATAGGCACTTTTTATACATGCTACAGGTTTTAGAATTGGTACAGTATTCATGAGGGTAATGTAACACCAGTATCTAAAACTTTCATAACTTTTGATTAATTCTAGAGGTGTAATGTATGAACAGAATTCTAAAATATTTAAAAGTGTTATTTAAGCTAATGAAAAAAGTTTAAATATTGTAGAGATATATCTATTAATATGGATAATTCACAATATACTGTGTGAAAAGATGAAGGCTGCAAAACTGTATGATTCCAAATTCCATATTTATGTTAAGATAAGTTCAAAGAAAAAATTTCCTTTGATGTTTGCCTATCTTTGATCTTAAGTGATATTTAGCTTCTTTTGCTTATTTTATTTATTGTTTAAATTTTTCACAATAAGTATATATAAGTTGCATAAACATTATTGAATTATTTTATTTTATGTACCATGGTACCTAGCCACTTGCTACAAAAATGTGTATTGGTGAAAATATAGTCCAGATTCAAACAAGAGTTATCAGTAGTATATTCCTCACTCTAACAGTACTAGCAATGAGAATTCCTTCTGCACAACTCATTCTAACCTCACTCCTACAATCGCACCTTCAACAGCTATTTCTGATGGCCAGATAGAATAGGTAGGAGGTTGATGGGTAAAAGCCAAGGATATGAAGAGAGCATATGAAAATACTTTTGGTATTTTGGGAGGAGCTTTAGAAAGAGGGATTGGTTTGGAAGTTGGGGAAGGGTCTATGAATAAATTTCAGCAAAATATTTCCTCTTCTCATGTATTCACATGCACATTCATTGGTACACGTCCTACCTAACAACTGTTAGAAGAAACCTGAAGCCAGGTATGGTGGCACATGCCTGTTGTCCAAGCGCTGGGAGGCAAGATCGCTTGTGTTCCGGGTTCGAGACTACCCCGGCCAACATAGCGAGACCTGGTCTTGAAAAATCAGCTGGGCACCGTGGCAGGTACCTGTAATCCCAGCTACCTGGGAGGCTGAGGCTGGGGATCACTTGAGTCCATGGTACCCCAGGCCCTAGGCAACACAGTGAGAGTAGGCAACCTACTCTTCAAAAAAAAAAAAGAAACCTGAGATCCCAGCACCAAATGTGACAGTGAAGTGATTGGAAGAAGCGGTTGCATCAGTGAAAGAACAAAGTTTATCTGCTCACAGACTCTAGATTCCAGATTTTGTTGCTTAGCTCTTAATAGTAATATTTTTGGTTTTTCTTTAAAAACAATTTTTACTTCATTAACTAGTATCTTTTGTTTTCTCATCACCTGCAGTTTCTCCAAATACTGGTTCTTTGAGATTCCAATTCTTTTATCTGAAATACATCTATTTCCTGCCCGAACCTACCTTGATTAATTGATTTTCTACTATTTTTTCTCAGTTCAAATGTCACTTCCATGTGACATCCTCAGGGAAACCTTAGATACCCTAATTTACCAACAGGTTCCTTCCTCACGTTTTTATCTCAATTTATCAATATACATTATGAATTTAGTTAGTATGGTCCTCTATTACCTAGTTGAACGCTAGTTGAGCTAGCTGAACAAGCACAAGTAAAATCATGTCATTAGCTGATTTTGTTCATCACTGCAACCTGTGCATCTGAAACGTAACAAATGCTCAATAATTTCTGCTGAGGGAATAAATGAACAACTAAACAAATGACTGGAAATTCGGAGGTCTTGATCAGGTAAGAATTATACGTGGCCTCATGGGGTAACTATGTATACTTTTTCCCCCCATTTGATTATTGCTGTGCTTTCCCCTGTACACTCAAAACAGTGTCAAAAATACATAGTACATATTTTGAAAACTCCCCATAGCCCAAAGCAAACCAAGGCGAAATATGAAATAGCCAGGGAAACAGTTGGATACTCTTAACAGAGAGTACTGTACTGGTAACCTCACAATGTCCTACATCTCAAGACACCACTGCAGCGTCCTTAGGATCTTACTGGAGAAAAGGAATACACACTTAACCCCTCACAGAACAAGAGACCTTCCAAGTTCTGTACCCTTAACATAAGCTTAGTTGTGAACTAGGATGTCAAGAAGAGAACGGGCATTTCTTTAATATGTATTTACCGAGCACCTACTGTGTACCAGAAAACTCTATTCCGGACCTGGCGTGCGGCTCTAGGCATTTCTCCTTCTTAGAGTGTCCGTGGCCTGAAGGTGAGCCGATGTCCCTGTCAACCTCAAAGGGCTAGGGATGGGATCTCTAACGCCAGGGTGCGGAGCTAAAAGCACCAGGGAGCACAAAAGCCAGCGGCCCCAGACGCACTCGCAAACCCGGGTCGAACCCGGCTGGCAAACTCCGGGCAGCCGTCCACGGGCAGCAGAGCCAGGCGGAGGCGGGTACCCGCCCTCCGGGAGCCGCGCTTACCCGTCGGGTGAGTATTCGAGGTTGAAGACGGCACCGTGGGTGCGGGTGCTGAGGTACACCGAGTCCGCGGGATGGATGGAACCATAGAGGTTAGTCATGGTGCGGAAATTGTCCCGCGCGGGGTCCACGAACAGCCCGCGGCCCAGGCTGCGCTCTCTCAGCCACCCGAACAGCCGGGCTCCAGGGCCGCCCATGCCGGCGCCGAGGCCGTGCTGGCCCGGGCCCCCGGACCTGCTGTCTGGTCCGGTTCGCCGGCGCGGCGGGGAAGGTGGTGACTGCTCTCCCAGGGCGGAAGCAGCTGAGGACTCCAGAGCTCCCTGTGGCCCGACCTTCCCAAGGCGCGCGGCTGGGGACAGTGAAGGGGCGCCGGGGCGGTGAGGGCTTGGGGCGGGCGACGGAGGAGGGGCTGCGTCAGCCACGGGATGCGGCGGCGCCGGCCGGGAAGGGAGAGGCCCGGAGGTTGAGGCCTGCCCCTCCTGAGGCGCCGGTTCCTCAGCCCCGGCTTCGGTCGCCCCATGCCCTCCGGGGCTTCCGGGCCCGAAGGGAAACATAACCAACGCCCCCCACCCCCTGCTCCGGGCCGCTACCCCTCCGGCCGACAGCTCAGCGCTCCCGCCCCAGCCGCCACTTCCGGCGTGCCACTGCCTATCCTCACCGGCTGGGAAACCCGCGCCGCTCTCGGCTACCATCCGCCGGGGACTGGGAAAGCGGGGACACCGCCCACCGACTGCAGCTGAAGACCGAGGTGCGTGCAAGAGGCGATGCTCTGGGTCGGGGCTGTGAAAAGCAGTTAGCATCCGGGCACGGCCTACGAGTCTGTAGTTGTCAGTTGACTGTGACTCTTTCTGGGGCTATGTGAGCCTGACTGGGAGCTCTAGTAAGTAGGGTGTGATTTTGTACTCTCCCAATTTTATACTGAGGTCAGTAAGGGGAAGAAATTACCAAATTATGTGTGGATCATAGAGTACATGCAAGAGCTATTGCCTCTTCAGTCTAGGAGTCTAAAGACTCAGGTTAACTTTTGTCCTTGGTTCATACAGTACCTTGAATATTTTCCGGATTCCTAACTACTGCCCAGTTTGTCAAGTCTTTGTGGAGATCAAATCCTTTCTGTCTGCATAAAGGAGACTATACCCAGCCAGGAATAACTGAAGGATATTGGAGATGTGAATCAAATCAATAATGACTTAAGAAATAATGAAACTTAAGAAATAATGTAAGGGTCAATCCTTACCATCTGCTAGGCAAGGCATAGAGAGTATAACATACAAAGCCCTTCACAAAGGCCACTTTAAATAAATACATAGAACTGGTATATAAAGAAGGATTAAGGGGGGAATTCCTTAGGTAGGGAAGCAGTCTTCGGCAAAGAATAGCATGACGTACAACTAACAACTCTTCTGGAAAAAAAAAAACACAACTCTTTTGGGTCTGGGTCAAGAACTATATTGTAGAAAGCTTGCTCTGTAGAAGGACCCATCCTGTGAGGATAAAATCTGAAGGGAATGAAATTTGAAAACCAAACATTTAGCAGTTTTTCACACCAAAAAAGTCAGAAGTTATTTAGCTCTCCTGTGTAAGAGCAGAAAGAAAGGGTAAGCAGCAGAAAGGAAGGAAGGGAGGGAGGGAAGGAAGGTGGGAAGGTAAACAGCAAACATTGTGAATTCAGAGGTGGAGGCCACCATTCCTTTGGAGAAACTCCCCATGGTGCCCTGCAGAGAAAAAGAAGTAGAGGTCTGTCTTATGATTAAAAAATAATTTCCATGAATGACCATCAATTTGTGGCTGTAACAAATACTTAGTAGAGACCCTCTGCTTGATCCCAAATATAGTCAGTGGTTAAAACTAGCCTACAGAATCTTGGTCCTGATACATTTACCGATACTATTTACTTTTTAAAATAAGTAGAATTAAACTCAATTTTAAAAGGTTATATGTGCCAAGGTACTTATGATACAGTTTCAAGAGAAAAATACAATCTCTACAATGAGGGTTTTTGCTGGCTCAAGATAATCAGATTTCAGTCAGGTAATTCAAAATGTATTAGAACTCCCAGGGAGCAAATATAACTTTCTTCCCTACCCACTGATGAAATATCTTTAAAAACTTGCTTCCAAAATGCTTATAGCACAGTATGCCTTACATATAAACACTGTCCCTTTCATTCATACTCTTGTATTTTAGGGACAGCAGGGTCTCTCCTGATGTCTTTAACATCATCAGTTCTGCCCATCAGATAGAATTCCTTGTTGGAAAGAAGATTAAAAAGAAGAGTAAGGTGGTTGAACATGGCATAAAAAAACTACAACAGCAGCTATATCAGGCGTTTTCTTGGTTAAAGCCATGCACCTTGAACTTTTCTAAATGGTCATGTTACGTCATCAGCTTGGGAAATAGCAAGTACAAACTCCAGCATTGCCTTTCCTGAACAGAGAGGTCATGCAGACCTGCAAGAAAACAATCAGAAGCAGAATCTCTCACCATCACAAAATAGGAAATTAAAAGAATATATCTAATAAATTGGGCATTATTGAGGAAAAATAACATTAAAGGGGCAAAGATAAGCCAAAATAAACTTTCAAGATAGATAAGCATGTAGCCTTTCGAAACAGGCAGGCCCTTGGAGAAGACATTCAGTATGCTGTGGCCTAAACCACTGGAAGGGGTGGGGGGTAAGGGTGAGTCCTATACCACCAGGACCTCAGGGTCTTGGGGACACTGGGTCCAGGGATCTCAGGCCAGGGAAGCCGGTCTCTTCCTCCATGTGAGCAGGGGTTGGGGGCTGAGCACCCCTGCTGGGGCTCAGGCTGGGGAGGGGGGATCAATAGTCTCTGCTGCCTTCCAAGCCCAACCCTAGTCCCAGTTGGGCCAGTAGAAGAGAGTTGAAGGTCACCCTGTACTTCCTGGGTCCAAGAGAAGTCCCCAGCACACCTCTGCCGCATCTTAGACTGCTAGAGGAAGTGCGGGCAGGGCACAACCCATGCCACTGGGGTCACAGGGTTGTGGGGTCTAGGCGTCTTGGGCTGGGGGACCTGGCCTCCTCCCTTAGTTGGGGGAGGGGTGGAGGCTGGGCAGAACCCTGGGAGGTCCAGAGGTGGGAGAGAGGATTTGTGGGCCCTGCCTCCTAGGCCAAGCCCTGATCCACAGCAGGCTGGGAACAGGGGCTGATGATTCCACGAATGGCTGGCCCTCTGGGGAGCCCTCACTAGGGGATAGGGTGAATCCTGCACTACTGGGCTCTCAGGATCTTGGGGTTTAGGGACCTTGGGGCTAGAGACCCCAATCTCTCCACCCTTTCAGTGTCTGGGGGGTGAAGGAGGGCACCCAAGTGAGCTGGGAGAGGGGTTTAGTAGGACACGCCTTCTGGACCCACTTTCTGGAACCTGCTCAATGAGCCTTTTTGGGCTGGAGGCAGGAGCCAGATCCTTTCCAACCAGGTAGGCCCTTGGAGAAGATACCCAGAGCATCCCTGCCACGGCCTAGGCTGCTGGCGGAGGGTGGAGGGCAAGGGTGAGTCCTATACCACCAGGACCTCAGGATCTCAGGGACTCCAGGTTCAGGGATCTCAGGCTGGGGAAGCCGGCCTCTGCCTCCATGTGGGGAGAGGGTGGGGGCTGAGTACCTTTGCCTGGGCGTGGGCTCAGGGCAGAGGGTCCCCTTTGGGTTTACTCCAACTTCAGTAGACCTGCACTAGGGATGAAGAATCCAGTGTCTCCAGCAGTGGCTATAATACAGAGAAGAAGAACGGCCCTGGATGCACTCACAACCTGTGTGAGGCAAGCATGGTGTTGTGAACCAATGAGACAGAAAGGTGACAATAGCAAGTGAGGTGACCTGGCACAGATTCCTGCCTTCATCATCTCTGACACTGAGGAATCAAACCCCAGGCTCACAGCAATGTACAGCATTAAAGAGGCTCCCTCCTTTACCAATCAATGGGAGAAGAAAGCCACCACGAGTGGCTGTGACCCATGGCAGAACTGCTGACAAGAGAGAGGAGAGGAGATTGATGAACCACCTGGGGAAGTGTGCCCCAGCAGTAACACTGCTTTCAGCCTGGGAGTTACATTCCCAAACCAGAACACATGGAACCAGCAACAGGTGACAGACGCCAGAAACGATCCCAGAGAAGTGTACCACACATCTGTCCTAAAGTTCCCGACGTGCTCAGCCTGACTATCTGCCTCAGCTACTCCTGGAGATCTGAGCAGCCTCATTTGTTGCTGTCCAGGAGTGCAAGTCCACACCCATGGGGAAAAGGACATAGTTTGAAAACAAAAAAGATAAGTCCCGTGTACCAAACACAGACCAACAGCTTGCAGTGAGAGGAGTTGGAGTGACTAAAGGGGGGAAGGAGGGAAATGGGAGGGGGTGTGGTGGGGAATAAGGGGTACAATACAACCATGCAAACATGATCAATGTTTTATGATAATTACAAAAGAAAATATTTTTTAAAAAAAGGTAAGCATCTAAGTCAACCCTGATGGGATGCAAACTTGGAAGTCTGATTTAGCACTATTATGCCGAGAAGCTTTCTTTGCTCTGATATCCAAAGGATCTACCTTTGAATGAGAAAAAGAGAGAGTAAACTACTACCTAGGAGCACCTATTTCTCTAAACACCTTTGTTATCAAAAAATTCAAAACCAAAATTCAGACTCTTAGTATATAAGAACCCCAAGTCCCAACCTTTTCATATGAAAAGAGTGAAGTGCATGTTTCCAATTAATCTCAAACAACTCACAATATTTACAAAATTAATAAGCACTTAACAGTTACTACATGCTAAGAATGTGTCATGCAGCTTATTATTTTATTTCTCATAAAAATGTTAAGTATTTTTTTTATTATAATCACAGTTTTATTGGCACAAAACCTGATGCTCAGAGTGGTGAAGTGACTTCCTCAAGATCACACAGCAAGAGAGCGATAAAGTTGGAATCTGAATCCAAGTGTATTAAGACTCCAAAGACCATAATAATAATTGCTACTCTTGCTGAAGTGAAATACTGGAAACCACTAGCAGCTAAGAATAGAATAATAATTCTGCAAGCTATAATGTGATAGCATACTCTGTTGGTCACTTAGGGAGACAATACTTGAGGGACAATCCTAGATAACCAAAGGTCTAGCAACTTGGCAGGAGGATCTCAGTAAGACAAAAGAGATGATGTACCTTAAAGTTACTTTCAAACTATCAATAGATGCCCTCAGAAAAAAGCACAAAAGCACATGTGGAGTCTGGAGGGAAGGATATAATATTGGTAGGATGTGGGAAGACTAATGGCCCTCCACCTCAGGAATAAATGCAGACAACAGATGTTTCTGTTTCCTAGTCCAGAGGACCCAGAGTTTTACTGTAGGGGTGTGTGGGATTTTGTAAGCTTAATAACAAACCCAGGTTCACTGATCTCTACCCTCATTCTCTCTCTCTAAAGAATTAGCATGACTTCTGATTCCAAAGGACCTATCTTTAGATGAGGAAAAGAGAGAGAGTAAGCTACTACCTAGGAGACAGTACTGGTAGAAAAGAGTAGATGTAGAATGGAAGACAGAAAGGACCATGCTTGAGGCCAACAGTAAGAAATTAAAGAAAACCTAAGAAACAGATTTGGGCCCATTAGAAATAGTGGATAGCCTAAATTCACTCTGGAAAGTGCAAACAGTATAGTAGCAGCAACAACGCAAGCTTTGAAAATGGATTCTGCCACATTCTATTTGTATGTTCCATAATTAAGTTACAAGGTTTGATTTAGAGAGTTATATGTATTTTCAAGAACAGTATGCCAAGGATCCAGTACCAGATGTGGAACATAGCTGGAACTCTGCTAATCCCAGCTATCATGCATACACAGACACAGGCTGGCAGAGTGATAGGATTGGATGGGAAGAACTGTAGGTATATTCCCTGTACTATACAGTACAGCTATAGGGAGGGCCTGAAAGTGGCACAGGGAAGGCAGACACTAGTCTGATTAGAGAACACTGGATTCTTTGAGTGGATCCTGTGCCAGGCAGTGTGGACAACCATGTTATAATGGGCACCTGCCAGCCAGGCTGGTCGCTATAATAATGAGCTCTTTGTCAGTTCTGCTGAAGTAGGTTGGGGAGGATGAGAAAAGTTCTGTACACAAGATTTTGTTTGGAAATAAAAACCAAAATTCTACCACCAAGTTTGAAAAACAAAGGTTTAAAGCAAATGTTTGTACTTATAGAAGGGTGTTATGATTTGGCAACACAAGCATCAGTTTAGAAAAACTACCCTCAGGAAATAATTGAGGGGTATACAAAAAGATACACATACAAACATCTATTAAAAATTCTAAATGTCCAAGATTTAGAGATAACTTAAATGACAAAATCTGTATTGTATAATTGTATGTATTTAGCTGTATTACTAAATGTAATGTTTTGATTTAGAAAAATGTTGATGACAATATGATCTCATAAAAAAAGTTGCACATATATTTATGTAAAGAAAAAAAGGAAGAAGGAAGCACATCAAAATGCTACTAGTGATTTTATTGAAATCAGATTATTTTTATTTCTGATTTTTATGCTTATTTAAAGTTTTTGTGGCTTTCTGGATATACTTTCTAAAATATTTTTTAGGAAGCAATGTGCCTCTCACATTTATCTAAGTAGCTAGCAAGTGGTTCTATACCCACCCCATGTTACAGTGCTAATAAGAACTACAGGACACACTTCAGTGACAAGTGGGGAGACGAGTGGATAACTTAGTCCCAGAACATTAAGTTGTGCTTAAGAGGAAGAAAAAACCCATGTCCTTTTAAATGGATACAACTAGGAAGGGTTCAACCACCATGGGAACTTGGGCAGAATGGGGCAACTAGTTCCAGGGATTTCACTCTATCCGTTTCTCCTGCATGAAATGAGTGTCTCAGTTTCACCTTTTCAGTCTCCTCCATGGGCTCCACACTGTCAAAGGGCACATCCTTTATAGGGAATGGAATAAAGGCTGATGGGTTTGAACTTTTCTTCCTTTCGAGTCTTATAAAAGTGCAAATTCAGAGGCATCACAGGCAATTTTTTTTAAAACCTACTTGTCATAAGATGATGAAGAGACTAAAAGGAAACAAGCAAAAGGTTTGGATAGGCTACTCAAAAAAGAAAAAAGGCTTGGATAGCTAATCCATCACTGAAATTGATTATAATTCCCTGCCTTAAGCAATTATGAAAGATTCAGGATTCAACAAGAAATGATGCTGTAATTAATCTGTAATATCTGACATGGGAAAGGGCTATGAGGACATGGTGACCCAAGTAACATATTTGTGATACATATCTAAAGCCCAGAACAGCTGGGCACGGTAGCATGTGCCTGTAAGCGACAGCCTATAGAGTCGCAGCTGGGTCTGGGGATCACGGTTCGAGTCCCACCTGGGGCATCACAGTGAGACCTAGTCCCCAAAAAATAGCTGGGCATGGTGTCGGGTGCCTGTAATCCCAGCTACCTGGGAAGCTGAGGCTGGAGATTGCTTGAGTCTGTGGTACCATGAGCAACATGAACCTGCGGTTCCACGGGCAAAAATAGTGAGACCTACTCTCAAAATAAATAACTAAGTAAAAATAAAGCCCAGCTCATTACCATCTAAAACCACTAAAACTTCTGTGATTATTTATGGCCATAAAGCTTCCCTGCTGCCCTTTTAAGTCTACCAAGTGATTGCTAGAATTTTATCATCTGCTACAACAATGATAATAACTCTTTCCTAATGAATATCTAATATGTGTTAGGTCTTTACTCCCAGTAATCTTGCATTTTACAAATAACTAAGGATCAAGTAGGTTAGATCAAGCAGACAGATGTTTGGATTCAATAAATGTGGATTCAAATCAGATCTGACTATGTTCTGACATAGTCTGTGTTCTTCCTACTTTGTATCTTTGAAAAAATTCTAATTAAAAATGTATAAAACAAGCTGGGTGTGGTGGCATGTGCCTGTAGTCCCAGCTGGGAGGCTGAGGCTAGGGCTCACTTTAGTCTGTGGGTTTGAGATAACCATGGGTAACATAGCGAGACTTAGTCTCTTTAAAAAAATGTATAAGGGCTAGGCATATTGGTGTGTGCCTTTAATTGTACCCTACCGAGCGAGGCCTAAAGTAGGAATTGCTTGAACCCGCAGGTTCGATACCTGCCCGAGATAACACAGTGGGACCTAGTCTCAAAAAATAGCTGGGCATGGTGGTGCACACCTGTAATCCCAGCTACCTGGGAAGCTGAGGCTGGGGATCACATGAGTTCATGGTACCCCGGGCAACGTGAGCCTGCGGTTCCCTGGGCAAAATAGCGAGACCTAGTCTTAAAAAAAAAGTATAAAACAAAATAATACTCTAACTGAAGAATAGGAAACAAATCTGAATATGTGGCCCCTTCATGCTCCATATTGTAAAACATTCTGATAGAAGTGGGTGGTAAACAAAAATATGCTTTTCTAGAAAGCTCAGTCTTAATTTGAGAAAGTGAGAGCTTGTCTAATGTAGGGCTATGTGAAGTCAGAGTGTCTGGGTCCATGTCCCAACTCTGCTGCTTACCAGATATGTGATCTCAGGCAGGTCATTCTTCTGTATATTTCTTCATTTGCATAGTAGTAATATCAAACTTACAGGTCTGTTTAAAGATAATAAGTATAGACATGTAAAGTTCTTGGAATAGGATTTGCACTTAGTAAATTTAATGTAATTATTAAATTAAAAATTTCCAAGTTTAAAATAAGGGTGTGGTTAAAGTATATTGTGGTACACTATGGATCTATCAGTTTGACATCTGCTTACACTTATTTCAATACTAAACTCATTGAATATATCTGTATAGCACCCTGTAAGCCTCTGGAAACCTTCAATTGCCCCTGTTGACTGTAGTAGTCTACCTGTCTGACATTAACCCTTCATGTCTCTGACAGTGGAAAGGTCTAACAGGAAACTTCATAGTCCTCTCAACTTTCCCCAATCACTAGCCAGCGTGGGGCAAAGTTTGAGTAGCTAAACCACAGATTGAGATTGGTTTTATGAGGAAGGTTGCCAGCTTAAAAAGCACTGCCACATAGATTCATACTCTTGGGATATGAATTGGAAAATCAGAAGTGAATAGTTGGCAATGGTGGTTGGGATTGTAAAGTCATGAGGCAGAATAAGGAGATATGATGGTCACAAGCACACAAAGGCATGAGAGAAATCATGAGCAAGCTGAAATGCAAGGAGAGATTAGAATCAGGGTAAAGGGCAAGGAAGAACAGTTGGTGGCACAAGAATACGTGATTAGAAAAAGGACTAAAAACAGCTGAGGCTTTTTTTTTTTTTTTTTTTTGAGACTAGTTCTCCACTATGGGACTATCCCCCAGGTTAGCCCCAATCTGGGATCAGATCTGAGTAGTTCAGATTCCAGATCGGATCTGGGATCCGATGAACTCAGGCAATTTCCTGCCTCAGCCTCCCAGCTAGCTAGGATTACAGGCATGCACCACCACGCCCAGCTATTCTTTTGAAACTAGGTCTCACTATGTTGCCCAGGGATCTCAAACACACAGACTCAAGCGATTCCTAGTCTCGTCCTCCCTTCTTAGGCTGGGATTAAAGGCATGCTCCACCTTGCCCAGCAAGCTGAGGCTTGTTTGTGAGACCCCGGGTCCAGCTATAGCGGTCACTTTTGATGTACCAGAATGATCTCTTAGCTTCAGTTCCCATGTAGTATGATGTAATATGATTGCTTGATTTCACAGTACTTCTGATAGAGCTCACACACTGACAAGAAAAATTAGAATGACAACCAAGGAAAATGTGTCCTTTCAATCAGGGAGCCTTTTCTAAGCAAAGTGTAAAGAGCAGGCTGCAGGATGCGAGAAAGGATGAAAGAGATGGCTCAGCCGCAGAGGCTGAGGCTGATTGGAAGCATGAACCAAACAGCCTTTATTCTATCTTGCAAGTCTTATTTCTAGCACAAAAAAGAATGGTTTATGACCAGTCAAGGGAAACAAATGGCTAATGCACATTAAATTGGGTAAACATTAGTTTCTGTGAGATAATTGGGGGCAGGGAGTTCAGTGATAAATTTGTTGGTATCTCTTCAAGGAATGTTTCTTAAGATTGGAGGAATGGCGACACTGCTGCCCACTGGAGGTCAAGCATGCCATTTCCATCTTCAGTGTTCTGAAGATAGATAAGAGTGGAATGAAGTTTTCTTCATCCACAGCATGAATCCTGACTGGTCTCAGCTTGTAGCTCCTGACATCAAAGAAGACAATATACTCAGGAATGAAGTACTTCTTCATGCGATATTGAAAAAAGGAGCAAAGACTCATATGGTGTTTACTATATATCTAACATTGTTCTGGTTACCTTATATATATTAACTTAAAATTCAAGTTACGTTGGTACTATTATTCTCACCTTAGAGATGAAAAAGCAGACAGAAAAGAAAAGAAAAGAAAAGTGACAGACCCTGCAAGTGGCACAGTGAAAATCCAAATTCAGGGAGCTCCAGAGTTCATATCTAGAACCATGTGCTGTGCTCTATATACAAGCTTATTGCCAAGGATGAAAATTGAAGCATACCTCTAATATCACCCCCTTCTCCCCCTCCCTCCTATCAAGGCCAGTCTACAAATCTCAGGTCTGTTACTCCTTTTCTCCTTGATATTTGTTAGCCTTAACTCCAACTCAGTATCAGAAGATATTCCCTGGAGGAGCTGGTGGTTCAGTCCAGCTTTAAAGGAGAGGTTGTTAAAGGCTGGGGGAGGGTGTAATGGTTTGTTACCTTAAAAAGAATTTAAAAAAATGTAATGAAATGACATTGGTCAATAGAGTTCATGTGTTACAGCATTATAAATCAGTATCTGTATATAGTATATTATGTTAACTAATGAAATTCTAGTTTTCACTTGATAAGAATTTTAAGCAGGGGGCATACATTGTATGGAAAATTGTACAGATCAGGAAATTTACAAGTCATTTGGTATTACTCAGAAAAAATGAAAGTATTGGAGAATTGGAGAAGCTGGATGAGGGTATGAAAGTGAGCAAAGGCCAGGGTCATAAAAAGTCTTTTTTTTTTTTTTTTTTTGCTGTAGTTGGTAAGATGTTTTTAGATGTTTCATGCAGGAAAAAGGCATAATCAGAGTTGTGTTTATTTGTTCCTGTGGGCTGAATTGTCATCAAAATAACCTACATTGCCCCCTCTGTGCTATTTTTTAATTACAAAAAAATAGCATTAATAGTATTAAAAAACTACCCATGTGCCTATAATCTAGTTTCAACAATTATTCAGACTTTGCCACCCTCGATTCACCTATTTCTCTCCCTTTCCTGTGGTTGTATTTCCTTTATTATGGCAAAATAAATGTAACATAAATTAACATTTAAAACCATTTTATGCATACAGTTTAGTGATATTAAATACACTGTCACCATTGTGCAATCATTACAACCACCCATTTCCAGGACTTTTTTCATCTTCCAAACTGAAAGTCTGGTGCAGCTTAGGTGGTACAGTATAAGTATAGCTGCCTACCTAACTGAAACTCTGAAACCAGGAAAGAGTAAATTCCATTCTCCCTTATCCCAGCTCCTAGCAATCACTAACCAACTTTCTATCTTTCTAGATTTGCTTATCTTGCAATTTCATTTAAATGGAATTCACATTTCACTTAAATGGAATCTTAAAATATGTGGTCTTTGTATCTGATTTCTCCCACTATACTGTTTTATAGGTTTATTTATGTTAGAGAATGTAGCAATACTTTCAGTTTCTTTTATGTCATTGGCTTGATACAATGCATTCTGGTCTCTTACTCATCAATCCATGGGTATTTGCATTGTTTGCAGATATTTAGCTACAATGAAGAATTATGCTGTGAACATACATGTGCAAGTTTTTATGGAGACACAGATTTTCAATCTCCTTAGGTATATAATAGGAGTGGATTTGTCATGTTATAGGGTAACTACATTTCTCAAGTTTTTGAGGAACTATCATCCTATTTTCCAAAGTGGCTGCTTCACTTTACACTTCTACAGGCAATACATGAGGCTTCAAATATTCCTTCATCCTTGTCAACACTTGTTTTTAATCTACTTTTTTGATTACATTCATCTTAGAGGGGATGAAATGGTTTCTTTCCATGTGCTTACTGACTGCTCATATTTTTTGATGATATATCTATTCATAATCTTTGTTTATTTTAATATTAGGTTATTTGTTCTTTTTATTATTGAGTTGGAATGTTTATATATTCTAGATACATGTCTCTTATCAGATGTTTGATTTTCAGATATTTTCTCCCATTTAGTGGGTTGTCTGCTTACTTTCTTGATGGTGGCCTTTGAAGCACAATTTTCTGATTTTGGTTATTTTTTCTGCATTTTTCTTTGGGTTTTTATGCTTTTGGTGGCCTCATATCTAAAAAGCCACTGCCATCTCTATGCTTTCATCTAAGAGTTTTATAATTTTAGTTTTTATATTTAGATTTTTAATCCATTTTGAGTCAGTAGTTTGAAAGAGGGGTCCAACTTTTTTTTACATGTTGTATCCAGCTGTCCCCACACCACTTGTTGCAAGATTATGCTTTCTTTCCCTGATGAATTGTCTTGATACCCTTTGTTGAAATTTAGTTGACCTAAATGTGAGGTTTAACTTCTAAATTTTTCATTCCATTCCACTGATCTACATTTATTCTTCTATTATGATTACACTGTCTTAATTGCCTGCCACCATGCCCGGCTGTTTTTTTGAGACCAGGTCTTGCTATCTTGCCTGGGTAATCTTGAACCCGAGAACTCAAGTGACCCTGGGCCTCTTGCCTTCCAGTGCTTGGATTACAGGCGTGCGCCACCATGCCCTGCTCAGATTTCAGGTGTTAAGAGGCCTTGTATTCCTGGAATAAATCCCATTTGGGCATGGTATATGTAATCCTTTTAATAGTTGATCTTAATGAAGATTCAATTTGTTGGTATTTCATTGTGAATTTTTTTCTATTTATAAAAGAGATTGAGCTATAATTTTCTTTTCCTGTGATGTCTTTGGCTTTTATATCAGGGCAATAGTTGGGCAATATATCAGGGCAATGAATTGGGATGTTTTCCCCCTTCTTTTGGGGGGAGGACCATTTAAAGTATAGGTATTAATTCTTGAAGTGTTTGGTAGAATTTATCAGTGAAGCTGTTTGAGACTGGGCACGCGGCTGCTGTTAACAATTGAGTTTTTTATCCTACAACAAATGCTTGTGGCACTTATCTGCATGCCATTCAGCTCTGAAGTCACCCTTCACGGTCTTTTCTAAGACTTAAAATTATCTTGGGTGGATTTCTAGCAAGTTCCACTTGCACAGATTCCCAGTTACTTCCTGCCATCTACTGAGTCATGGTCACGCCCATTCAAAGAAGGTTTCAGTCCTAATGGAGGAGGAGGAGCTCTTCCTTGTGTTTTCTCAGAACTAGAGGTAATGGCTATTCCTTCTAGTTCCTATTCTTAAATTCTTTCAAGTTTATTTAGTTCTCACTAGCCATGATTCTGTGTTTAAAAATACGTAGCAATTAGATGCTCATTTGTGCAAGTGATAATTGTGAGCAATTATGAGAATCCTTTATACAATTTTTTTTTCAGACTAGGTTTCGCCATGTTGCCCCCGGGCAATCCCAACCCCGCGGACTGAAGTGATCCCCAGCCTCAGCCTCCCAGATAGCTAGGATTACAGGCACACGCCACCACGCCCGGCTGCTTCTTTCGAGACCAGGTCTCGCTATGTTGCCTGGGGTTGTCTCAAACCGGCGAACTCAAGCGATCCCAGGTCTCTTGTCTCCGAGCCTTGTACTATAGGCGCGCACAACCATGCCCAGCTTCCTTTATACAAATATCATAAAGTATTACTAGGACTACTTTTACTATTAACTACTAAACACAAATCAGCATTTGCTTCCTTGAATTTTTTAGAAACCAGTGAACTAAAAGTTTTAAAGTTCACGCAAGTATTACTTTCCTTAGGATAACTATTCTAATTCCTACCTTCCTTCCACAGAGAGGTAACCATTTTATATCCTCTGTATTCTCAGTGCTGTAACACTTGGTATTTTTATGGTTTCATTTGGAACTTCGATTCTGTTGACGCCCCAGCGCAATTCCAGGCTGGCAGCAAATATCCTAATGTTGATGGAAAATGGGAAATGCCCAACCTCACCAGTCAACAACGAAAAGCAACTTTGAGAAACCCCTTTTCAGACTTCTCAAGTAGTAGAGATTTCTCTAGCGAGAAGTTCTGGAAAGAGTTTGGGAGACCTAGGTCTGGTCCAACCTTTCTGTAGGGTGATTTGGAAATTTCCACAAGAGGAATACTCAGAAATGGAAAGGAGTAGCTAAAAGGCCATTAAAACTACTCCAAGCTTGCAAAGACCCTGGAGATGGAACCGGCCTATTTCGCCAAGAGACGCCAACCAACTTCATGATCCCGCTGCAATCTTTCACACTGAGAAAAAAATTGAAACCAACACCCCAGAGGGCCCACGGGCAAGACCAGCGCACTGCCTAAGTCCCCAGCGGAGGCTTCTGGAGCCAGGCTTCGCACTCTTGTGTGAGGCCCCGGCTGTCTACCTACCCAAGTGTAGGCCTCAGTTTCAGATCCCTGCCGCCCGCCCGCCCGGTTGGTGCATGCCCACTCACCCGCGGTCTCAAGACGCCCAAGTCTCAGGACCAGACATGGCGACTGAAGGTGCAACGCAGCCTTCCCTCTGGGCGGGTCCCCGAGGCGTGTCAAGGGAGGACGTGGCAGGGAGAAGCGGAAGTCCAGCCCCTCCCAGCCCTAGTGTTGGAATATTGGTGTCCAGGTCGGGACCCTTCTGGGAGGTTTTTTTGTTGTTTTGTTTTGATCTCTTGATTTGGGATCTAGCTAGACGGAAGACTACATGCTGCTCCCATGGGACGCGGCCTTGATGGGCCTCCTTAGACAGGTTTGGTCTTTCTTCCACAGACTCCTTCACCGAGGTGGGATACGTGAGGGACAATTCAAGAACCATTTCCCCAGTTCCCTCTGCCTGAGCAGATGGAAGTCCTTGAGAACTCTTTAGTTACAGCCTTGGGCCAGCTACGATGCAGAGAGTTTTGGTCTTCAAACACCTTCTAGTTCTAGACGCCAGAACTGGGCCAGAGTGGGGAGGAGAAAGAATCTATATCTTTCCTCCTGCCAAGGAAACGGACCAAGAATAGTTCTTACAGCAGTCTTAACCGCAAAGCAAGCTACATTTCAATTGGTCTGTTTTAATTATCTTACTCGGTTGCTTGCCAGTATCTTGTCAAATTTGGATGTTAGAGATGACCTATTGTAAACATCCAAAAATGTGAAAAATTCACTTTGAAAGCGATTCTCAGAGATGGGCAATAGAAATTGAGGATTGAGAAGCCATTAGTTATATGCCCTCCCATTCTCCAGGAGCGCCCACTTCTGCTGGGTAATCTAACCAACAACTCTTTGGAGGTGCCATTCGACATTGATTTGATCTGACTTGTTTTCAACTAAGAGCCCTAAAACTCAGTAGACCAAACCCCGAAGTGATTTGGATTTGGAAGTCAGTTGCTTCTCGCATGAACAACCGAACTATGCCAGATTAAGTTGCAGCAAGGATTTAACTACAACAGGCAGGGCTAACTCCAATTATGTAAGAATGTATATGTGATATGAGCATGAAAAAAAGTGTAGGGAAAATACACACTAATTATAAACACTCGTAAGGCATTACCTATTGAACCACAAAGACTGAGAACAAGAGCCTAGTAAAGGAGAGAAACAGGGACAAGACTAACACGTTTTATTTTCTTCTTTTCTAATTTCCACAATGCGAAAAGACAGCTTCTCTAGCAACAATCAAAAAGATTTTCTAAGGGCGGGGTCGGGAGAGGGCCCCAGTTCCGGAAGCTCGGAGGCTGTTTTCCGTTCGCCCGGAACCCTAAGCGGGATCGTCGTGCTACCCAACACGCTGGAAGTGGAGGCTCAACTTGCGTGCTTCTCTTAGCAATCTGCACACGGTCTGCAGGATAAATCGTCGGCTAGCGACACAATCAGGAGAATAGAGCGGACTGCCAGCTTACTGCTCCCACACTTTGCCGCAGTAGGTTTCACTCCTTCAGCCAGCTACGGCCGGAAGCGGAAATCGCCGGGCGGGCTGACGATTGGCTGCGGAGACGGAAGTAGAAGCCGGAAACGGAGGCGTAACATAAGCACCCATGTCTGCAATCGAAGACTCCACTGACTCCGTGGCTCGTGGCAGGGCGCGGGCTGCCCGTACAGTTCTAGGTCAGGTGGTGCTCCCGGGTGAGGAGCTGTTACTACCGGAGCAGGAGGATGCCGAAGGCCCAGGAGGTGCAGGGGAGCGGCCGTTGCGCCTGAATGCCGGGACCCGCTCCCGGGTGCGCGTTGTGTGCGGTCCCGGCTTGCGGCGCAGTGGCGACCGCCTGCTGGTCACCAAGTGCGGCCGCCTCCGTCACAAGGAACCCGGCGGCGGTAGCGGCGGTGGCGTTTACTGGGTGGATTCGCAGCAGAAGCGGGTGAGCTGCGACTGGTGAGAATAGTATCTCCGCTCTGGGAATACTATTCTCTACTGGAAAGAGGCGGGGGTGGGTCCTTACTGAAGTTAGCCGAATGCCTCTATAGTCTTGTGTGCCCACCTCTGCGTCTCCTTCAGATTGACCGTCACAAGTGGAACGTGAACCAAGAAGGGCAGCCTGGAGAGAAAGGGGCCTGAAAATATTTGCATAAGATCATGTGAGATATGATTATAGCCGTGAAAATCCTGAAAGTAAGGAAGCACCAGGCTTTATCGTTTGTGGTTGCAAAGAGCAGAACCAGGCTTAATAATTCTTGTTCTCTTAGGATAAGATCCTTCGTGTAGGGAAAATACTCTTTAACAATTACATCATCTTACTTGCTTGTGAGGACCCCCTGTGCCACTGAATGTGCAACCAAAAGCTGGAACTTCACAATACGAATACTGAAGCGTTAGAAGATACTAGTTCAGATGAACAGACCACTGGAGTGTATATGATTGTTTCTCTGAAAATGGCGTATGATTAATTTTGTTGCAAGATTTGTTGTAAATTTGGATTAATTTTTAAAAAGTCACCGCTAAGAGCTTGGTTAAGATATTTCACAAGGTATCTTGAAAATGTTATTTATGATTATTCTCATTCTATTTTATAGTATGTCCCAGTGAAAGGAGACCATGTGATTGGCATAGTGACAGCTAAATCTGGAGATATTTTCAAAGTTGATGTTGGAGGAAGTGAACCAGCTTCTTTGTCTTATTTGGCATTTGAAGGTGCAACTAAAAGAAACAGACCAAATGTGCAGGTAATTATGGGAATCTTTGGTTTCCACAGTAAGGAAAACATCTGATACCCAGAAGCACTCATATTCTGAACTGTCTTCTACAGCACGACCTATCTTGTAGTTCTACAGGATGATTTCAAGTCATTTGTATTATTACCCTGAGCTCCAAGAGGTCCTTCCTATTCAATTTAGAGTCAAAGCCATGTACTTATTTTTACATTTGCTACATTTGGGGATGTTTAATCTTTACTGAGTTGAACTATGATAGCTGTTCTCTGTTTTTATCTGTTATGTCCATAGCCACTGGACAAATAACTAAGCAAGTTATAGGTTTAAGGAGAGAAAAGTACAGACTGCCCTATCAGCCACCCACCCATCCATCCATCTAGTTTTAGGTCTTAGCACTAGTAACTCGCTCACTCACATACCTGTCTCCCAATAGCCCCTTGGAGGTAAAGGGGAACCATCTAGTAACTTCAGGTTTTAAATGTAGGCTATTTAGGTTACCACTCTTCTGTCCACCCACACCATAAATTTACCCAGTCCCACTCACTTCTCATCTTTAGTTGCATAACTGTACTGATCTATCTCTGATCTCCCTCATCTTCCCACCTGGTCTTACCTACATCTTGACTTGGTCCATAGCTACTACAGGTTTGGTCAGTGACTTCCTCATTAACATCTCTGCCAGTTTACTTTTGTTCCCCTAACCAGGCTTTTGAGAATTAACAGCCTCACACACTCCCCATTCTCAGAAAAAAAAAAAAAATTCTTCAAAGCCAATAGATTTCCTTGATCTTACTCCCTTATCCATGGTTGAGCCATGCCAAACTATCCAGCAGTATTACTGAAATTATGATTTCCTGTCCTTTTACCTCTGCTCATACTGTTCTCTCTGGTTTGTTCTGTCTCCTTAGCCTGTGGAATATATGCTTGTATTTGAGGCCTAGGCTAGACACCACAGCCTCTATAAAACCAACAGTGATCTTCACTTTTATTTTTTAGCTTTGCTGTAGCACCTACTGAATTCAGCCTTGAATAAAGTTTATTGTTTATATGTTCTCTGAGACTAAATGCTTCTGAAAAGCAGAAAATGTTTTGTTCTTCTCTAGCTCCTACGATTGTCAGGAGTAGTTGGTACTTAATAGAACAAGTATATGCTCCATTTCCATAGTTTCGTCATTTTGAAAGTGAACTCTTGAGGTTTGTTAGATTTTTCACAGAGAAGTGTCCATGAATTACCACTGTATTGTGGTTTAAATACTTTGCATGCTAGCTGTTTCTACTATCAGTTAATTAGGTAATTCTCTAATGCAGTGCTATCTAATAGAACTTTCTGTGATGATGCTAATGTTTTACATCTGCACTCACTGGTTTTGTAGCCACTAGCCACAGGTAGGTTAAACGATTGAAATGTAGCTAATGTAGCTGAAGAGCTAATTTTAAATATATAGTTTTTATTAAATTTGTTTAAATAATTGCATGTGGGTAATGGCTACCATATTAATGTTCTCTGGCTTTGGATGGTTTTCTGCCTGGTGGAGAGGGAGTTTCATTTTTGCCTTCCTTAAGTCAGTTCCACATCATGGCTACAGTCAAGAGCTATAAATGGCTGGCATTGCTGTTTTTAATGGAAAAGAACCAGAATAGCATCTATGGAATGGTTTGCTGAGAGGAAATGAACTGTTTTCCAATCATCATTGCAGGTTGGAGATCTCATTTATGGCCAGTTTGTGGTTGCTAATAAAGATATGGAGCCAGAGATGGTCTGTATCGACAGCTGTGGACGAGCCAATGGAATGGGTGTGATTGGACAGGATGGTCTGCTTTTTAAAGTGACTTTGGGCTTAATTAGAAAGTAAGTTCAAATGCCTTCTGACTGACGTGTACGGTAAATGAGTTTGGTCAGGCTTTTTCCACCATTAGCTTCCTTGACCAGCACCTGTGATATTGCGCCCTCCGCATGATTGTACAAGCCTGGCCCAGAGGGTGTGCACGTGTGTTAAGTGTGCACACCTAGGCCTTGGGGAAGACCTCAAAGGAGAATTAGAGTTCAAGAGAGAAATTCAAGCGGCTATTTCTCTGCTGCTGTTTTTTTCCATTCACTATTAAGAATTCTGTAAAGAAAATTCCAAGGAATCTGACATTCTTTTTCTTTTAAAGACACTAGGTCTCACTATGTTGCCTGGGATAGTCCCGAACCCCCAGACTCAGGTGATCCCTAGCGTCAGCCTCCCAGGTAGCTGGGATTATAGACATGCGCCACCATGCCTGGCTATTTTTTAGAGGTTAGGTCTTGCTATGTTGCCCAAGGTAGTCTTGAACCCACAGACTCAAGCAATCCTTAGCATTGGTCTCCCAGCACTGGGATTATGGGCATGCGCCACCATACCCAGTGGAATCTGACATTCTTTAGTAGCTATGAGAACTGATGAAGCTACCCAGATTGGGATGGTTGCAAAGCACTTGTCTTTTATAATTAGTCTTTTTTTTGTGTGTGTGTCTATCCTCAAAATTTAAACCAGTATCCATTTTAAATCAGTATCGTAATTATAAACCCATGCATTTAGCCTCATCCTTTCTTAATGTGAGTAAATTGAATTCCTAGGTATTTGGTGGTAGCATATTTTAGACATGGAGTCAGAGCTTCTCTTCTGGAAGGTCTACTATTCCTTATTCATGATCTTGAAATTGTGTACACATACACAGAAGAATCTAATATCTTGGTAGATGAAAACCGTTCCCAGTGGCAGAAACTGTTAGGTATTTAGACCTTTATGTCCCCAAAGCTGTGCCCTATTAAAAGGCTTTTACTCTTAGGGTTACTGGGGTTCAGAGCTACTCTTGCATGTCTCTTTGCTTATTTTGCTGTTTTGGAAGTTTAGTTGAAGATATGGAGAAACATGGTAGAATGAGGCAACACCTTTGGTAGAATGAGAAAAAATTCAAGAATTAACTTTATTCTTCTAGTACTGAATTTAATAGCTTAGGAAAATAAGGTCTTCTTTTAGCACCACAGATGATAATAAGAAAAATAAATAAAGTCTGGAATTACAGTGCTTTGACCAAATAGAGAAAGCGCTTTGAAGATTTTTGGTGACTTCAGCATCTTTGGAGAAGATAGCTACTGCTGTGACCACTGATTAAGTGGCAAGATAGAACTGCTTAGAAGGGGCAGTGGGTATTAGGTGTTTTGTTCTTGGAATGATGTTGGTGGAGCTTAGAAAAGCTGGAAAATACCCCAGAAAACCTTCACAAGATGAGTCAGATTACACCTACCACTTTCTATATTTCATTTTCTTTCTTTTTTACCAGGCTCTTAGCACCAGACTGTGAAATCCTACAAGAAGTAGGAAAACTCTACCCACTGGAGATTGTTTTTGGAATGAATGGAAGAATATGGGTTAAGGCAAAAACCATTCAGCAGACTTTAATTTTAGCAAACATTTTAGAAGCTTGTGAACACATGACAGCAGATCAAAGAAAACAAATCTTTTCCAGATTAGCTGACAGTTGATCTATGTGGACTTAAAGGATCAACTGTGGGCTTCCTGGGGAAATTATTTTTTCAGGTGAACTCCTTATTAAATGGGCTGAAGACAAGACTTCTAAGTATTTTTATTAAAATGTTACTGGTTTCTATGTTCTTGTGGGTGAGAAAAACTGATGTATTTTTTTGTTTTGTTTTACAATAAAATTGACTTAGTATTGTTTTATTTGATGTAAACTTCCTAGTTTTGCTAGAGTACAGCTTCTATATAGTAAGTTGGAAATGAGCATTAAAAATAACATTTTTTGATAATAGTAAAATATGTTCACCAAAGCAAATACAGACACATAAAAAGCACAAAAGGACAAAACTACCTGTTACCCCAGTATTTAGTAACAGCTAACCGTTACAGTGGCTTTACCGCACACTAAAACTGTTCCAAGTTTTTGCATAGATTAATTCATTCTTAGTAAATGCAAAAGGCATTTACCATCCTGTTAAAACAGGCATAGCTTTAATTTGGCATCATTCTCAACCATTTTATACGGTAGTGCATGTTTTTCAAACATTTTATATGCTACTTTTGTCCATTTCAAACAACTATATAGTAATTTCATGACTGCTTTTGAAAATTCAAGTTTTAGTTTTTATCATAGGATATGACCAGTTTTTGAGAGCTTGTTTGGAGGTTCTAGCCAGGGTAGTGCAGCTAGCTACTCATACACTCTCAGCCGAAGAATGGTCTGTCTCTCTTGGGGAAGGCCATCCTCTTCAGCCAAGCGCACAGCTTCAGGTAAGACACATGCCTAGCCAGTTAGATCAGGTATGACTTAACCCTGGCGATCAATGGGGTGATGTTGCAGCCAGGTGGCCCTCTCATCCTATATCCAGTTTGTCATTGCTCTATAATACTGATCTATAACAGTTGGCTCTCAGAATCCAAGTTCAGTCAAATCTTACATTGGCTAAGATTGTTTCCTAGAAGCCAAACAGAAAACATTCCTGCCTAGGTTTTGAAAATAGACGTTTGGTAGGAAATTCTTTCATAATGTTGGTATTTTATTTAAAGCCTTTAGAGGTCAAAATGAAGTCTGGCAGATGATCCAGGTTAGTGGTTCTATGTCAGAGGCCTTCCTGAGAATATGAGATGAACACCCTTAAAGACCATTCATACAGGGTCTTTTGGAATAGGAGATTTTATCAGTACTGAGTAAGATGATAGAAGCCAAGGATTAAACAAATTTCTAATAAAGATGTCTCCTGAAGACTGGCTGTTCTTCATTAATAAAAAAGACATTTATCAAGTGATCATAGCTCCCAATGGATTAAATTATGGCAGGAATAGCAGAGACAACCTTTTGGTTTTTCTAAGAGACTTTTCTCAATTTGCCAGCAGATTAGCTGTCAAGTTTACTAACCAAAATAACCAGAAGAATTTTAATTTTACTGGGGCACAAGCAAAGCAGGATCACTAACATTTGTGTAGTACGAGGTTATCTAATAACCTCATACCCCATAAGAGATGACGTATTTTCCAGCCATTTCAAACTAAAACTTAACACTGGGTATCTGCTTTTTAATTTAACCTGTTAATTACAAATATTTATGAAGACTATAAAAGGTTCACATGGATACAAAGATACTCTCACAAACTCCTGTTAGGAGCCTACCATCAGAAAGAAAGAGGCTCTATAATACCCCCTTAGAAAAATGGAGAACAGGGCAGGAGCCACAGGCTGCAAAAAAATGCTGTGGGGTTTAAAGCAGGGCTAGATCTGTACAGCATGTTAGCTGGGAAAGTCAGTATAATCAGAGGATCTTGGAGAAAGTCATATAAGTTTATGATGTCAGTTTAGTAATAATAACTAAACTCTTAATAAAAAACAGTGATTAAACAATATAAAGAGAAGTTTTTCCACAAATACATGTATAAAAGATGAATCAACAAATCCAAAGCCAAGTCCTTTTAGGGCTAATTCCTTGTTATGTAAACTTTTTCTTAGTCAACATCTATCTGGGCACTTCCTGTGAGCCAGGCACTCTGGGAGATACAAAAGAGCATAAAGTGTGGTTCCTGTTATTAATAACTTTTTTTCTATTGAAGAACCAAGATACCAAATAAAGGCAGTGTTCGTCACTGCTATCTTCTGCTCTGTTCCTTCGTCAAGGCCCCTCCAGCAGCTTTGTCACTTGCAGTTGAAATCTTAGTCTGTCCATCATTCCACTGAGTTCTGAAGAACATAGCCTTTTCTGTAAGAAACTCCTTTCTTCAATGCTTCAGGCCAGTTTTGAGTTTCAAAGTAAGTAGACAGGATATCAAATACTGTTAAAAAATAAACAGAAAACACAGTTACCACACAGAAAAAGGGGACTAGCAAATGACTAATGAGGTAAAGGATATTCTGGAATATTTCATTCAACAAAACTACTATGCACCATACACAGTATCACTAGATTCTGGGTAGACAAGAGGCAAAGACATGGGCCTTGCTTACCTATAGAAATGCAGCCTACACTGAGAGACAGGGGCTTATGGATGGATAATAGAACACTGGAACAGAGTATAATGGAAAGACAAAGGAGGGACCCAGACCTAGCCTGGGAGGGTGTGGAGATCTTCCAGGATGTTGTTGAAATGAAATACTTAAAAGGGTAAATGAAAAATAACAAGTGGACAATAACAAAAAGGTAAAAAAAAATAACAAAAGCAAATAAAAAAGTTAAACAGGATGGTCCTAAACTGAATCCTAAAGGACAAACAGGGAGTCATGGGTTAATGGTTGGTTAAAGGCAGGGCCTTCTAAAGCCAGGAGGACAATTTCAACTTTTTTATCAGAGCTGGAAGCTGGGAAGAAAATGAAAAGTGCCACTGAATGGTAAAAAATCATGTCACAAGAGCATGCAATCAAGTCCCAACAAGCAGTTACAGGACTTCTTCATGGTCATTTACATTTACATGTAATGCAAAGAAAAAATATTTACACAATGCAAAGAAGCATCACCAGAACAAACACCTGCTGGGTGTGGGACATGTGAACAGCACCTTGATTGATGGCCAGTATCTCTGAGTGATAGTTTCTCCCATTCTGGCGCCTGACCATGTACTCCTGGATTGGCAAGCGAGCTGTCTTGATAGAATGTTCTTGGGCCTTTTGAAATGTCACCTTCTATAAATGACAATTAAGAATTTTTCTTATAAATTAACATGCAAATTTACTGTTAGTATGAAAGCAAATTGTGATAATTTGTATTTACTGTAGGCACCATTCCTATCTCCATTTGTAATCATAATTAAATAATAAATGTACTAAAATCAATAGGTGATGGCAGAATGGAAGAAACAAGATAAGAATATTTACCTTGTTTCAAGCAAGAAGTGGCATACGTAGCAACACTTATTTGGGGGTCATTTATTGATTAGCCTCCATTTACTACTTACAACCAAGAAGAATATATATAAAAAGAGGTATATCCACAGCCAAAATCTATATCCAAAAGTCCAGTAGTCTAATCAATCACAGGAGAATATTCTGGCCCTAATTCAGTGAGACCACATTCTGGATATAGTTTTCAATTCAAGTGGAAGCAGCAATCTAAAGATAAGATGACAGGGTTCAAGTCAGGTACACCGCTGGCAACAAGAAAGCACTGAAGTGTGAGAATGCACAGCCCAGTTAAAAGGAAGGGCTCTGAAGACTGAAGAAAGGAAGCACAAGAACTCAGCAAGTCAACAATCGGAGGCCTTTTAGGCCAGAGTTCATAATCAACATCCTTTTAAAGCTATTGCTGAGTCAAACAGGAGGTCAGTCTAGGGAGTAATGGTTCCTCTTTATTCTGTCTGAGTTTTAAGGCGTTTGGATAAGATTATGACAGTGCCTCTAAAAGTAAGCACCACTTTTCAAAATATAGCTGTTAGCCATCTCTTCCAGTTCTAGATGTGTGGGAAGTTTCAATCTTCAATCAGGGTGGACCCCAAGTTCCTGAGAAACATACACTTTGACAAGAAGCACAATAAAAAAAGGCTTTAAGAATATGCAGACCAACAATAACCAAGGCGGTCAGTGTACGTGCCAAGGCTTTCAAAGTCCTTGTAGGGCTCAAGGAGGTCAAGGCCAACATTCCCAAGGGCAGCAGCTAAGCTAGAGGTTCAGTTGACTGGACTGCATCACTCACCCAAGCTTGGAAATGTACTTGTGCCCACATTACCAAGGCTCTGCTGGCCAAAGTCCAAAGCTCAAACCAAGGCCCAGGCTGCAACTGCAATGTAGGTTGCTAACAGTGCTCACGCCCCAACAAGGACTCCAATATAAAGAACTAAATTTTCCTTTTCTTTTTTTAAAATAGAGAATCTTATCTATGTAAGGACATAAGGATTGGGGTGATTCTTGGGGCTATTGTCCCAAGGGACTAGTGTCCTCCTATGCCATTTGTACAAATAAATCTGAGGCATAACCTGTTAATCAAAAAAAATAAAATACAATTGTCAGCTTAAAACGTGCATTTACCTTCTGAATGCTTTCGTCCACAAGTCCACCAAGGATGTAAACTTTGTTTAGAGCAACATCTTCAAGGGCTAATGAAAAAATGAAGGCCATTGAGATCAAATCTGTATAATTTCTTTTCTTTTTTTTTTTTTGAGACTAGATCTTGCTATTTTTGCCCATGGAACTGTAGGCTCATGTTGCCCAGGTACCACAGACTCAAGCAATCCCCAGCCTCGGCTTCCCAGGTAGCTGGTATTACAGGCACGTGCTACCACCACGCCCAGCTATTTTTTTGGAACTAGGTCTCACTATGGGCCCCAGGTGGGACTCGAACCGCGATCCCTAGCCCCTGCTGCTTCATAGGCTGAAGCTTACAGGCACGAGCCACTGTGCCCAGCTGTATTATAATTTCTAAATCCAAAGAAAGCAAAAGGAAAGATTAATGATAAAAGTAGAAATTTAATGAATAGAAAACAAAAGAGAGCAGATTTGCTAATTCTCTATAAAGGCCAATTGACAAATCTTAGCATATCTAATCAAGAAAAAAGGCAGCATACTCAACTGTCAGAAAAGACAAAAATCCAGAAGCATGTTATAGAAGAGAATTCTAAGTCAACTTAAAAAAATGCTAAGATCAATTTAATATCAAATTTGAAAGTTATGTGAAATAGATTTTGGAGGAGAAAATACTTATTTTACATTGTACTAACAGGAGTCAATGTGAGGAACTAACCAGGGAAAATGGGAAGATTGCCAGGTGGCAAGATCTGAGGATGGAAACCCCAAACCTGTGCCACTATGTGCACATAATAGGACATATGCAAATATTCCAGTGAGGTATTTGTCCCCAAAAGTATGCAATTAGTGTTCATTTTTTGGGGTGGAGGAGAGGGAGACCTACTTGGGAGCTTTAACAAATTTTGCCAGGAGGGAATAATGATATAAAGGAACAATGTGCTACATGAATCCAAGCAGTAAAGAACATACCATTTTCTGAGTCAGGAGTCAGGTACACAAGGGTTTCCAGAGGAAATAAGCTACAGCAGTCTTCTTCTGTTATGTCTAGCTGAAAATGCAAATAATTCAGTGTAGTTAGATTAGGGTTGCGCTCACAGCAACCAGTTACTAGGCATTTAATCAGCATGGTATTAGGTGCATTAAAGGGCTACGTATCTGATAACTTGTTCTCAGACAGTATTCAGCTGCGGAGGGGAAATAGAAAGGCGCAGACACTCAGTCCTACCAAATGAGACAAAAAGGTCCCAAGAGATGTATAGGGAGCAAATCACACTAGATGAGGGAGTGACAACATCAGGGACAAACTTCTAGTGAAGGGATAGATTTGAGATTCTGAAAGGAGAGCTTGACATATATGCAAGGGAGGAAAATTCAAAGTGGAAGGAATCAGGTCAGAGAGGTATGACGACAACAAAGTACTGGGCTTCAAAGCCCAGAGAGGTATGACGATAGCAAAGTACTTGGCTCAAGTACAGGAATCATAAAACATGTAGAAAAGTAATGCTGGAAACAGCTGCCCTGTACAGGAGGCATTAAGACAGTCACAGCAACCACTACTTGCTGTTCAGCAGCACACAGGGAACTCTGCATACTCACAGCCAAGGCAGCCCATACTGCCCAGTCTAAGCTCCACAATGCAAACACACAAGGGGCTAGGGAACTTACCTGGAATCTTGTCTGTGTATCAATCACTATATTTATGTGATCCTTAGGGGAAGACTTGAACAATACCTTCGTATTCCCTAAAACCAGCCTTAAATGTATGTAGCTACCATAAGGATTCTTTCTCTTCCTCCCAAAACTCATGTTTCCTAATTCTGCCCTACAAAACAAGAAAGGAGTCCTGGCATATCCCCAAAACATCACTCCTGGTGTCTACAGTCTAGCATACAATATACAGGATACAATATATAGTCCTAGATACTGGTAATACTAGTTGGTCAATGTAGTACAAGGATGGAAACTTGAAAAAGGACTTATGAGACGTTCTGATTATTTTTAGATTGCAATTATGAAGACAAATGACTCAAGGAAAAACTAAAAAAAATTTAACTATTCCCCACAACCTACTTTCAGATGACAATTGAAATATGCAAGATGAAGCTTACCAGGTAACTAGAAAATCCATCATTCATCCTCAAACATTCTTCATACAGGGGACTGTCTGTTGTGAATCCAGTGAGGGAAATCCAAAATGGCCTGTCAGCTTTTTTATTTGAACCATACAACCTTCGGATCTGTCCAGCAAGTCTACTTAATTCCTTTAAAGGAATAAGGACAGTTTAGGGTAGAAACATACAGTCTCTTTTTAAATTCACTACTAATAAATTGTTAGTCTGTTCACTGAATGCTACTACAGAAAAATCCATGAATTATGATAGTCCCTTTTACTCCAGAAGTAAGCACATTACATGCACGTGTGAGCAGGTCACAACCCATGGCAACTTAAAGATAGAAGTTAAAGCAATGAAACTAACTCAGAACTAGAAAGTAAATAGGAAAAACCTCTTTCTGGACCTACTGTTTAATATCAATATTATACATGAAATTATCATTTTTACTTTTATCTAAAATCTTACCATGTAATATTTATCACTTAAGTTATAAAAAGAGGATATATGACAACCTTTTATACTCCATCAGATAAACCTGGCACATCCTCCCTAATTCCAGGAGCTGTAACAGGATTGGGAATTTAAACTTTCTATCCTGATTCAGATATATCACTCTTACAGAAAGGTAATCTCACAATCTGGTCCAATTTGGTTAGGTAGAGATACTGTTAGTATAAGTAGTGAAAAATTCTTGGGTGATCTTTGCAGAGACATAGAGTTGGAGGTTCCATGTAAGAACCCCAGAGCTTCAAGTTTTCCTAATTTTTTTGGAAAACATGCAAATACTAGTACACAGAATTAGGATACTGGAAAACAGAAAGATGTTTAAAGTTTACATACATTGTTATAATTGGGCCTAAAATTAAGGTCCAATTTTTTTTTTAATCTACCCTGAGGTTTTCCTACCAACTTATCATCCATCCAGTATTTCTCTTTTTCCCTAATTTTTATTTATTCCATTTATTGTACATCTATCTTATCTATCCATCCATCTATCTTACTTACATATATTACATCATTGTCTGTCCCCAGGTTCTCCCATCACCTTATTGCCTGTGAACCATCTTATTCCCTTGTGCCCTCCCCCATTTTCACCCTCTTCCCTACCTCATGCTCTATGCGTCAGTTAAGGCCAATATTATGTGTTATAAAGACATCTAGCTAAATGAATGGGTTCCAAATGACCTAACTACAAGTTCCTCTCAACTCTGCTCCCTTGAAGAAGGTCCTCTATTTAAGTAATTGTCATTAAGGGTACCAGTGTAATTCCTGTTTATCACTGAGTAATGGATCTCAACTTCCTGCCAGCCCACACAATTAACTCCAACAAACCAATCACATGTTCTCCTGCAGAAACCAGGAGGCACCCTGTCATCTTGATACCACAAGACCTGCCTTCCTTATTCACTGGCTTTTCATTCTGCTTCTGAGTGTAACACCCACAAAACCCAGTTCTCATGCTGGATTGAGTATATGCAACGAGTACTCTATTAAGTTTATATGTTTAGTATGTTTTCAGCCATCCCCAGAACCTTGGAGAGAAATCCCTCCCTCACCAAAAGGGTGAATGTGAGATGATTGAATACTACATTCAACCAGGCAATCTCCCCACAAGATGTAATCAGGTGAATATTCCTCTTCCAAGGGCCAAAGATTTCATCTCTGAAGAACTGAAGCTGGAAGGTTCGATCTAGATAGGAGAAACCATGAGCACAGAGACAAAGGTTCTACACTCAAAGCAAGATAAAGTAAAAAACTGCACACAAAACTAGAATGTCTGTACTCCTCCTCATTCTTTACATGTCAAAATTTAATAGCCATATGTAGAAAATGAAACATTTGCTGATTTACTACATAATCACACAAGCCAGATCTGTTCTTGTTCGCTCTTTGTGAAAGCAAAGAACAAAGTAAAGTCCCCTTCAGAGCCTCTTTCACATGTCAGGAATTCAGAGTTAGTGAATGTCCCACCTTCTTAGACATGTGATGGGTCATACCCAAATCGATACAGAGTCTTGGTCCTGACTGTTTGGCTTCCAAAAGCCTTTCCTTGGTTAAGGATTTCAGAAAACGTTTGCTGTGCTGCGGACAGGTACCTAGTATAGAAATATCAGAAAGAAACAAAAGTTAAAAAAAACAAATGGATGACACTTAGTAAAATACAATTCTCCCCATTTATTTTTTCAGATGAAGAGAAAATTAAGAATGGTGTTAGGTATGCATTCCCTAAACAATGTAGGCATGGCACAATGGTAAGGAGAGCTCTGGAGCATAATGTTGGGTCTGATCAGAGTTTTGTGTGTTCAACTACTCCCTGTATGATCCTGGGTGTATTCACATCTTTGAGTCATAGTCTCTTTACATACAAAATGTGGATAGTAAAATTACCTGCTCTTAGGGTATTCCATGTAAAATTTTTAGCAGTGAATTTAGCACATAGTACTGAATGAATGTTAGCTGCCTGTTATCATTCCTTCTCCTGAGCTTATAAACATGTTTATATAATACACGGTTTACAGTGAAAGGCAGTCATAAAGCTAGCATTCTTTGATACTGTTACCCCACAAAATAAGATGATAGGTTCTACCTCCCAGATGTCCACTTTAAATTAAACAACATTCACACTCCCCTAGAAACCTACAGGTACCAGTTTACTAAGAAATATGATTACCTGCACAATCTGATTTACAGTTACCTGGATTTTCTATACGATTGGCTTTTCTTCTTTCTTTTTCTTGCTTCCTTTTGTTCTTCTTTGCTGCAACTATCTTTTCCCAGTGTCTCTGTTTTCTTTGGACATTTTTCTTATGTTATCCAGAAAACAAAATTGTTTGAGAACTTCATAAGCACCAAAAAGGAAAATGAATATTAGAAAGTTACTTACTTTTTAAATTTAGATATAAAGGGGAGAAAAAGGGTATTAGTCTTCAAAACAAAAACAGACTAGACTGTGTTTAGAGAAGACCTCTAGAGCCTCAGGAAAGGGCTATTATACACTCAAGGTCACAGTAAATTCTCCAGGGATAGGACCCAAAGCAAGTCTGGATATTCTGGCCTTTTGGAGGTATGTAAAAAATTCCTTCTATATTTTATTTACTTTCCTTATAACTCAAATGGAATCACCATCTTAAACCAGTTAGCAAGAAATTCATTCCCTCGAATAGACAAAAGTCACCCCCAATGTTTTTGTTACTAATAACCCCTAGAAAAGGGATGTTGGGTAAAATTCCATCATCTGAAAGTCCATAGTGAGGCAACTTGTTGAACTCACCGAGCACCACGCTGCAAGGTCTGTGGACTGAGTCTCTCTCTCCTGGGGCTCATAATCCATATCAATCTGTAGAAGCTGAAAGCTTTCAGAGATGCCATCTTCACTATTGTCTTCAGGGATGCCTTCTTGCTCCCGCAGCACCTGTGACTCTGCTTTCCAGGTACTCTCTTCCAATTTCCAGTCCATGTGCTTAGCCACTGTTGTTTTCACCCAGAGGAGAAAAAAGTGTAATTATTTGTGACATGACAGCATTTCACTTGCAGAGATACTTTCTATATCCTAGTGACAAATAGTATTATGTTTTTTATTAGAGAAGTATGCACAGTATTAACAGATTTATTGAACTAAAAAAAATAAGGCACATGTCTTTGAGAGAAATGAGTCAGCGCAAAAATGTTTCAATGGAAAAAAAAGTTTTCAGTGGTAAGGAAAGGAAGCCAAATGCACTTCTTAAAGGACAAATAACTCCTGACCCCTTCAAGTAATTACTGCTGCAGTGACACAAACCATTTATTGTGTAATCTGAAATACATGTATGAGTTGAAGATGGGACAGAGATTGGTCAACAGTCACCTTCCCTATTATGTCTCAGTTTATTTTCAAAACCAGTCCTTTAGCAAATATTTATTGAATATCTGCTATATGCAAGGTCCTATACTACAAACATCCTCGGGGGATGGAGAGTTAGTCAAAAATATTATAACGAGTGGCACAAAACCAAACAAGAATTCTCGGTTGCTGGTGACACAACAGAATTATTTTTTTCAAATTATGCATTCACTTCCCCCACTCAGTTAAGTATCATTGCTGCACTGTTTTGGGAATCAGTGAGACAGGAAGGTGAAACCAGTGATTGAGGTGATCTGTGACAGATTTCTACCCGCATCATCTCTGACCTGGGAGTTAAACCCCGGACCCACAGTAATGTGCAATGTGAAGGAGGCTCCCTCTTTTCCCAATCAATAGGGGAAGAAAGCCACCATGAGTCACTATGGTCTCATGATAGAACTGCTAACAAGAGGGAGGAGAGGAGCTTGACCAACGACCTGGGGAAGTCTGCCCCAGCAGTGAACGCCTCACTGCCAAGCTGGGAGTTGAATTCCCAAACCCAGATATCGGAACTGTATGGCACAGAACCAGCAACAAGTGACAGAAAGGATCCTGGAGAAGCACACTACAAATCTGCCAGACAATAGGCTCCCTATGTGTTCATCCTGACTATATGCGGTAGCTACTCCTGGGAGATCCAAGCAACCTTGTCTGCTGGTGTCTAGGAGTGCAAATCCGTACCCAGGAAAAAGGGACATAGTTCTAGAAAAAGAAAAGACTAGTGGGCCAAACATGGACCAACTGCCTGCAGTGAGAGGAGTTGGAGCGACCAGAGAGGAAAGGGGGCAAGGGGTATGGGGTGGGAGATAAAGGATACAATACAACTATGCAAACATAACCAATATTGTATGATAATTATGACATGTATCATTCTGCAGAAAGTCAGGCACCAATGGGTATGTTTAGTATTCCTCGGAAGTGCTGAGGTAGAAAAAATATGGAGAACACTGTTACCGTATACTGGAAAAAAAGGCATAATTTCAAAGTGGCATATAAAATCCAAGAAAAAGCTGAAGTCAGACACATGCTAGTCATTGGTCAAGTGTCACAAAGGTGTGATCATTGCTGATGACTGCTTCTGAATCTAGCACACTGCAGCCATCTTAGCAAAAGATCATCCTTAAAAATTAAAATCTAGATACTACACACATGCATATGGTAAATGACCTATTTATAATGAAAAATCTTCACTCAAAATATCCTTTTACCTCTGGTCACAACCTTTGTTTTTTTTTTGTTTGTTTTTTGAGACTCTCACTATTTTTGCCTGTGGAACCGCAGGCTCACGTTGCCCAGGGTACCACAGACTCAAGCAATCCCCAGCCTCAGCTTCCCAGGTAGCTGGGATTATAGGTGTGCGCCACCACGCCCAGCTATATATTTTTTGGAACTAGGTCTCACCAGTGCCCCCGGGGGACTTGAACCATGATCCCTGGCCCTGGCTGCGGCTTCCCAGACTGCTGCTTACAGGCATGTGCCACCATGCTCAGCCTTAGTCACAACCTTTGTTGATTTAAGTGTTTTTAGTTCTTCTGGTAACGAACAATTTAACCTGAACTCCTATGCTAACCTGAAATCCTATGCTATAAAACCATTATTTCCTGTCATAGGACAGGTGTATATTTAACTCATAAGAAACTGCCATTAGTTTCCTAAAGTAAATATGTCATTTCATACTACCGTCAGCACTATATAAGTTCTGCACCATCACCAACATTTGTTATTGTCAGGATTCCTTCTGACAATTCCTTCTGAGTGGAATCTCATTATTTTTATCTAGTATTTCTTTAATTACTAAATGAGCACTTTTCCACACAATTTACTCGCCATTCATTATAAATTTTACTTTATAAAATATATAGTCAAGTCTTCTGCTCATTTTTAAATTCTTTTTATTAATGAACTATATAGAATCTACTTAGATTCTGAATACTCTTTTTCAGATATATGTATTGAATATATTTTCTCCCAGTCTGTGGTCTACTATTCATTTTCTTAACCTCAATTCTTGATGACCATAAGTTTAAAACTTTAATCAGGTTTCATTTATCAACTTTTTCTTTTATATTTCCTGTGTCTTCTATGAAATCTTTGCTTACCTGAAAGTCACAAAGATATTTTATGTCCCCTTTTAGAAATTTGGTAATTATATCTTTTACATATAACTTGGTAGCTTGTCTCAGATTCATTTTTGTATATTTTTCCTTTGTTTTCTTAAGGTTTATTTTTTTTCTAGCTTCTTAAATTAAAACCCAAGACTACCTATTTCCAAGTTTTCTTCTTTTTAAACATAAACACTGAAAACTATAGTTTTAGTTTTCTTTTTTTTACAGAGACTAGGTCTCGCTGTGTTGCCTGGGGTAGTCTCGAACCCATGTAGTAAAGTGATCCCTGGCCTCAGCCTCCCAGCACTGAGATTACAGGTGCATGCCACCATGCCCGGCTCAGAAACTAGATTTCTTCTAAGCACCATTTTTCTGCACACCATAAATTTTGCAATTTTTTGTATGTATAAATTACTTATTACTTTGAAACAAATTATACTAAAAAATAGAAGTCTAAAACAGCACCAAACATTTATTATTCCACATTTTCTGGGGGTCAGGAATGCAGGAAGGTAGGAATCTGCGGGTTCGAGACTACCCTGGGGCAACAAAGCGAGACCTGGTCTCCAAAAGAAAAAAAAAAAAAGGAATGCAGGAGAGACATATCAGTGGGAACTCATTGAGACTGAAAAATTTGCTTCCAAGGTTTGGTCATACGGGCTCTTTAAACAGTCGGCAGTCTTAAAGGTTCCTTATCACATGGATCTCATCTCCCCTTTGGGCTGAGTGACCTCAGGACACCGGCTTTTCCCAAAGCAGCTGATCTAAGAGCAGTAAGGCAAAAGCTACAATGATATAACCTTGAAAGCCACACACGCTCATTTTCTCAATACTTACTGATTACGCAAGTGAGTTCTAGTTAGTGTGGAAGGCAACTATCCAGGCCACGAATACCCCAAGGAAGGTAACACAGAAGGTCAAATTAGCTGCCAGGTACTGCAATCCATTTTTCCCTCTGGTCTACTTGTTCTCCAAACGTAACGAAGCTATTCCCACCTCAGGATGTTTGCATTTGTTTCTTCTACCCACAGTGTTCTTCCTCTGGTGATTATGACTACCTTCCTTACTTTATTCATTCTTTCACTCTTTAACATGACATATATTTTTTGGTGCGAGTGGAAATCTGACTTTCCCATTCCTATGACACAATCAAGTGCTCTGTTAGCTTTATTCACTAAACCTAAAAGGGGGCTTGGTACATAAGAGAAGCTCAATAAACACTTGTAAGTATATAGATATCCTGGACATCATTTTTGAGTTGGCAAATATCTGATATTTTCTAACCCAAGTCCTGGGCACTGGAACGATGGACCAGTCTATGTGCAGGTCTCTCATTCTAAACTTTAGAGGTTGGCTCTCCTCCTCTAGACCCGTCTGGACTAGAACACACAATCCTCAGGCTCCAGAGCACCCCATTAGCAGGTGTTCGCTGGACGCAGACTGAGCCAACGAGGGAGGCTGGAAAGTATCAAGATGGTGGAGCACCCCAGGACAAACGACTGTTAAACTGTTGCTTCTTGGGAGTTTGGGAGTCCTTCCTTCCCGCAAATAAAGCGACGGACGCTCCCAGGTCAGGCCCCCTGCCCCTATGCCCCAGAAAAGATCTCGGCAGTACCTGATTCCGTCACCTCACGCAGCTGTGATGGCGGCGTCGGCGTTGCGCAATAGGCCCCGCCCACACTATCACTTCCGCTTCCTGTCCCTCTCAGAACGGCATCCTGGGAATTGTAGTTTTCCGTTTCACCCTGCCGCAACCTCAGTAGGTTTCCGTACTGGCGAGTGGCCTTCGACCCTGAGTGTTGCTTTTTTCTGAACCTCGGTCACCCCGTATGTTACGTAGAGGTTAAAGTCGCGACCACTTGCCCATCTCACGGGGCTGCTGCAGGTGACGGGAGTCTGATTGCCGTCAGGGGCTGGACTTTGCAGAATTGCGAAGAAATCAGGCTTGAGCCATCCCTCATATTGCTGCCCAAGAGTCTTGTCCTCCCTGGCCTTTTCCAACCCGGCTCACTGGATTACTTACGTAGTCCTTTCCAAGCACACGGCCCTCCTCACCGCTACCTGGCTGTGCAGGCGCACAGTCCAGATGTCAGGCTTGGGCAGGCCTAAGGAGTCTGGTCAGTCTCCCTGTGCCTTCTTACCTTACATATCAACAGGGAAACTAAGGCTCAGAGTCCTGAAGTCGCGCCCAAACCTTAGCTATGTAAAACTATTAGCCATTCTTCCCTTTACTCCTGCAATCCGCGGTTCTTGTTTTTTCAGAGATCCTATTATGAATGAGGAGAAATACCTGCTCAAGAAACCACCAGAAATATCTGCTCAAGAAATCCCTCCCTGCCCACACCTTTTCCCCCCTCAGGGCTTTTCTTTCTACAGTTCAGCCTACTCCTCCCACGTCGACCCCAACCTGTGGTCTTTCATCTGGTCGCAGGACGAATTTTAAATCTTAAAAACAGAATTCTTTTTCTGACAAAACTTTTTCTAAAGCCCAGCTCTAAAGTCTGGCGAGAAGCTGGCCCTGGCTTCTCATTCAGCAGGGCACGAATGTTTTCAGTAGCTCCCATCACACCTAAGAAACCCTGCACCTTGTTCAAAGCTGTGCTGAATATCTTCCCTCATGTCTCTCCCACTGCTTCTTATCCCTTCACTTTTGAAGGACTTAATAGCTATTTCACAGAAAGGTTCTACTTGGTCTCATTGAGTCGCCCCCATCTATTTGCCAGCTGATTGTTTCTCCCCTCACCCAAGCCCCTACTTCCCCTTGCTCCTGGAAGTAAAATCTAACTTTCCCCAGGCCTTGCAGGCCTGCTTCCTGGCTGGCTCAACACCTCCACCTCCACCCTAGTCCCTGCCCCTGCCCCAGCTTATCTCCTAGCCTCCTTCCTTAGGCTTTCTGTGTTCCAGCTGCACCTGTCTTCTTGAAATGCTTAAAAACACCAAAGGCATTTGCAGCTACAGTTCTCTTTCCTCATTTTTAACATGGTTAATCTTTTATATCCACTAGGTCTCAAATCTTAAAAACTGTTCCTTACTTAGGGAGCCCTTTACTATCACACTAGGTAAGAATGGTTCATTCAGCCCTTCCCTTGGCACCCTCTTCATTTTCTCTATTCCACTTTTCAGTCAGTGATTTTCACCCCCTCTCGCCTTTCCAACTAATTATTAATTAGTTGGAATTATTTGCTAAGGGGAATATATTTGCCATGTTCCTAACTAGTGTTCGCAATGTTATAGGACAGCAAGTATGTATATGTACCTTTTCTCCATTCTTGACACAGTCAAATTCTACCATCCTAGCTACCAACTTTAGGGCCACACAGTAGATAATACTTCTTGACACATTCATTCCCCCTCAAGGAATCCTCCTCTGAACACTGCTCTGCTTGCCACCCAAAAAAGGATTTCTCTCTTTTGGACTCGAATAGCACCTAATCAGTTTGCTTCATTGATCCTACTGTACTGTGACTTCTGTTAAAGATCTCTGTCTCTAGCTTAGCTTTAAAATAAGACCTCTGTCTCGAGATCAGAGCTCTTAAAAAGGGATTTTCACCAAATTTATATACAGAGTCCTGCACTGGGCTTTGCCTGGTCAAGGTGTATTCTAAATGTTTGTGGAAAGAAATCAGTCATATGGTGGTGGCTGATAAAAGGAAGGAGTATAAATGTCCCATAATTTCCTAGTTATTAAACAAACTGATTTTTGCATTGCATGGTAGGTGATCCCAATCTTCCTGCTTCACATAGGCAACTGTGTATCTCAAAGTATGCTAACCAGGGCAATTCCTTCTTCTTGCTAGCTTTTCAACAAGCAATGAGGGGGCTCCCAGAACTACTGGGAATAATATTCCTTTTAAGAACTGCAGAGCAAAATAGCAGCTCCAGATAGAAGCAGTCCAAGTAAAACAATGAGATTGAGGGGAGAAGAAGCTAGGAAAAAAGGAAACAAACATTTGAATGCATGTGCTGGAGACTTCACAGTCTCCGTTCTCATGACTATTTCTCAAAATAGTACCAAATGTGTATAACAGTCTTTGCTCTAGGTATCATCATGTTGATAAGGTGTCCAAGTGATCTAAAAAAAGGCATCTAGCACATTTTAGGCCCTCATTAAATGAAGACTAGTATTTCCTTTCATCATTTGGGAAGACTGAGGCCCGAAGAAGTGTACTTAACATGCCCACTGCCAGGATTCAAGCCCTGGTTGAGTTGAAGTTCTGAGTGCCTTCCTTAAATTTGTAAAAGCATAGGTTGTGTTCGCATCAATAAGTTAAGAAGTTCTTCATAGGTTTCTGTAGGTAAAAGCATTCAAGTCCTATTTAAGATGATACAACTTTTATTTTTTTGTCTGATTATTCCTGTATTCATTGCATTAAATCACTTCAATGTGTCGAAGAGCCTTATTGATATTCGAAGTATTATACAAAAAGAGAACAGACACTAAGAAAAATCTGCTAGCTCAAGTACTGGTAAATAACCTGGTTGGTTACCAGCTAGCAAATAACTGACTGGTCACATGAGATGGAAAGAATATCTTCTTTTCCTAAAGTATTTTTTTCCTTCTGACTGGAGAGAGCTGGGAATATTAGTCCCTGCTTCTCCTTTTACTGGGTACAAAGGAAATGGGGAGCACTAGAGGAGTCTAAGCCCAGGGCCAGCTCAGAGGTCACGGATGATCTGTGCTCACAAAATGGAATGAATTCAAATAGCCCTGGGTGAGTGTCTAAACCACCTTTGACTTGGATAAAGATACTGAGAAGGGGGACAGGTATTTCAAGTGCATCTTGAAGCCAGTTTTTTTTTGGTGTATGAATACAAAATACAGGAAAGGGTAGCAGATAAAGGTTGGGGGTTATTACTAACATTTATTGAGTGTTTATTAGATATTTATCCTGAAAAGTGGGCACTATTTGTTACAGAAGATAACAACCAAAGTATTGCGAGCTTGTTCAAAATCCCATGAAGATTAACTGGATTAATTGGCTCACCTGGGATTAGTGAGGGACACTGAATATATTTCTTTTGTTCTAATATATATTTTTAAAAGGATAATATAATGAAGGGCTTTCTGTTAGTTTTTTTTTTTTTTTTGAGATCTTTAAGGTAGTAACGGGGTGCAGGATTTAGGCTTGCTGTCAATTCAGACGAAGCACAGAACACTTGGGGAAATGTGGATGGTCAGGTAACTAAGGGACTTACTGCCACCTAGTGGCAATCGATGCTTATGACAGGGAGGCAATAACACCAGGCCTGGTGCAGGTGCTACCAATCAAAACTTGTGAAGGTAAAAATCTATCAAATATGACATATACCCTTTCCTGTTTTGAAGATTGTTGCCAAATCAACACTATATGTGAATGTCAAGACTTTTATAGTGACCCCTAGCCTCCATCCTCCTCCCTGCCTTCTTGGAACATTTTGTGACTTTGTTTCCATTATCTCCTTTAGGGTATACACATCATTGGTGACAATCTGCTTATCTGTATGTCCGGAAGGTACAGATGTCAGTTGGGCAAACTGAGGGTCTGTGAACAACCTAATCAGGGGCAGGGACTTATCTTCATATCCTAAATTCCTAGAACTAGGCCTGGCATAGTAGTATCCAGTGTAGGTTCATTGAATGAAAGTTAATACTTGTGACCCAAATTTATCACTCTACATGACTGAGGACAAGATTAAGCAGCAGTTTATTTGAATACTTTAAATAGTAAACATTTGCGAAGGGGTAGTGGGAGGGGCTTCTCAGGGAAATGCCCAGGGCAGGGCAGGGGACCGAGACCGCCAGCCTGTTCACAGTACAGTAGACGCCCGGAACTTCTGGGTCAAACAGAACACGGCAGCCGTGAGGGCTGTGCACTGGCGGGCCAGGAGTTTCACGCTCAGATCATGGTAGCCTCTCTCGCAGGTCAGCTTAGCAGCCGCCACAAACTGGTGGTAGGTACACACCACGTCCCTCAGGTTCCCTGCCGTTTCCCTGTGCCGGGCAGAGCAGCGGCTACAGTCCGTGAACTGCAAGCACAGGCCCGCCAGCTGGACCAGGTGCTGGAAGGTGTCACGCACAGCACGCTGCATCTCTTCAGGGGACTGGTCCATTCTGATCACGTGCTGGCAGCTCAACAGGAGCTTCTGGGAGCCCACACAGAGCCGGCTCCTGCTTTCAGAGAAGTGCCAGGTGCACTTCTCCGGGGGATGTTTATTTCCATTCCCCCAGGAAGCTTCTAAAATGTCTTGTAATTCTAGCAAGCTCTTGGTGAGCTGGATGAAGCCCTCAGGGGTGCTGGCAGGGGCAGCTTTCAGCTGTCTCAGAGCTCTGGAGCAGTACTCTGGCCAGATGTGGCTGTTTCTCAACAGGGGCTCAGTGCTGCAGCTGTGGGCCCTGGCTGACCTCCATGGCAGAGCCAGCTGGCTTCCTGAAGAGGGTGGTGAGGTGAGGGGGGCTGTGGAGTGTGCTTGTAAGTCCTGATCTTCTTCCTCTGTCTCTAATTGTAGGCCTCGGAAGCACGTAGCATAGGAGAACTGACAGCTGCATTGCTCCATCCCAATCCTGGGGGTCACTGTCTCATTCACACCAGCAAACCCCAAGGACGTAGCCATCCTGAGACCCACTGAAACATCGGGATGGCTTTCTGGGGCAAAGCACAGGAAAGACTTCTCAGCAGGAAGACAGAGGCTGTGGCCTTTGTCTTCGCTCTCTGAGAGCGAACAGTGGTTTGAGTCTTTTAAGTGGGGTTCCCGTTGGGGACATGGTGGCGGCTTTGGCAGAGGAAGCTCTGAATCAGAACAGACCTGCTCAGGAGTGTCCCTAGGGGTCATGTCTTCCCCTGCCACATGGTTAAGTGGCTCTGCCTTAATCCCATTCAGAGGGGAGGCTGATGGAATGGTCTGGTCCCCAAGCAAGAAGGCAGGGTCTAAATCTAACTCTGCCAGTAGTGTTTGTTCTTGGGTCTTGCAAATTTGACCTGGGGTTTCTCCGCTGGGCCAGTGGAGCTCCCCAGGGGAATGTGGTGGGGTCCCCTCAGTCCCTGTAACCGAAGTCTCCAAGGAGAGAGAGATTATTACTCTGCCAGCTTGAGCACTCCCATCAGTAGTCTGTGCAACAGCATTCAACACATCGCCCTGAGAGACATTTGAGTCCTCCCCAGATTTTTCATGAAATAGGCCGTTGCTGTCTCTGTTTATAAATTTTCTATTGCCTGCCAAAGACGGTTGTTCTTGTTGCTCCTCCTTCCTGGGGAAAGACGCCATCTTCTCTTCTGAATTTATTTCGCATTCACTACTTCTAGAACTGCCTTGAGGAGACGGCAAAGGCTCTATGTATTTGGGGGAAGTTTCTTGCATATTTCTTGCAAGTCCCAATCCTGTTTCCAACTGGGCTCCTCCTGGCTCCCGCGTATCTCCTTGAGAGACAGAATGCGGCCCTGGGCTGATGGCCAGGCAGACTTTGTCTGAGTTCAGGTCAGCACTGGGGAGAGAGGAGGTGTTGTCCCCATGCTCTCTGGTGAGTCCTTTGGGGGCACTACCATTCAAGTCCTGACGTGGACATACGGTTTGGGAAAGCCCTGTCTGAGCAGGTTTAGGGTCAGAGCGACCCGGGCTGGAACAGCGAGGGGTACTGGCTGGGAAAGTAGCAACAGTGGTAGCCTGAGGGGTGACTCCAGCAGTCTCTTTAGGGCTGGGGTCAATTCGGAGACGAATGGCGGAAATAGAAGACACTCGAGAGTCGATAACCGACTTGGTTTCCATGGTCTCGGGTTCCATCTCCATAACCCGGGACACTGGATTTTGGCTCTTGGTCTCCCTCAGGGGAGCCAACAGCCCCAGGGCCTTGGTCTCCAGGAGGCCAGGCTCACCTTGCATGTCCTGTAAAGAGGACACCGTTGGGGAGGGGGCACTGATGGCTAGATAGGGCTCCCTGTCGTAGTAGCACAAGTTGTCCACACTCTCCAGGGAGGCCGATGGCACCAGGGGAAATGAGACCTGACAGGTATAGTCAGTCTGTAGGAAAGACCTTCTTTTCCTCAGGCTCTTGGCATACTTTTTCACCACTCCTCTTCTGCTTGGCTCTCTTCCATCTGGCCCAGGAGTCAGGTTGTCGTCAGGCCTGCAAGTGCTAGCCTTTTTCTGCAAGCCTGTGGCATTGGGTCCCACAGCAGAAACAGCTCTGGGCCCTGGGAGGCAAGAAAGGAAAAGTATGTAAAAGCAGAGAAACCAAGAGGCTCATAGAAATTGGGCCAAGGGTTCAGGGTTACCCGGATCCACATCCTGGCTGGGATATGTAATCAGAAGCAAGTTGAATCTTTTTTTTTTTTTTTTTTTTTGAGACCAGGTCTTCCTATGTTGCCCAGGGTAGTCTCAAACCCCCGGATTCAAGTGATCCCTAGCCTCAGCCTCCCAGGTAACTGGGATTACAGTTGCACACCACCACGCCTGGCTATATTTTAGAGATTAGGTATCGCTATGTTGCCTGGATAATCTCGAACCCGCGGACTCAAGTGATTCCTAGCTTCAGCCTTCCAAGTAGCTGGGATTACAGGCGTGTGCCACCACGCCCGGCAGCAAGTTGAGTCTTTTTTTTTTTTTTTTTTTTTGAGACTAGGTCTCAATATTTTTGTCCTTGGAACCGCAGGCTCACGTTGCCCAGGGTACCACAGACTCAAGCAATCCCTAGCCTCAGCTTCCCAGGTAGCTGGGATTACAGGCGCGCACCACCACGCCCAGCTATTTTTTTGGCACTAAATCTCACTACGTGCCCCTGGGGGGACTCGAGTTGCAATCCCTGGCCCGGGCAGTGGCTTTCTAGGCTGCCACCTACAGGCATGCGCCACCATGCCCTGCAGCAAGTTGAATCTTAATTAACTCATTTTCTTCCTCTGGAAGATGGGGAAATAGCTGTGGGGAACTTTCACACCCAGTCTGCGACCAGTACCCCTATAATCAATCCCTGGAGCAGACACAAAGATGTAAATCTACTTTACCCCAATAAACATAATCTGGAGCAAAAAAATGTGAAATTTCTGATGATAGTAGGCTCTCAAAAAATATTTAATTAGCCGAGAGCCTGGCATATAATGATTCTGATAAATGTTAACTACAATTACTTTCTTTGGAGTTATTCTTACAGCATGGGAACATTTTGATGTTTTTATCTGGAATTATGTCTAGGAATAAACATAAAAATCCATGGGGGGGGGGAAATAACTATGGTGAATATCTTTTGATTCTTGGTTGTCCAATATCCATTTCATTGCCTCCAGGCCACAGCACCCTAACTTTCAGGGAGTGATACCTCTCAATGGGTATCACCTGTAGGAACTATGAATAAAGGTATCATCCATGTCAACCAAATGGTCAGACAGATGATACAACCAACCAGCCACAAATTTCCTAGAATTTCAAACTCTGATTAAAAGATAATAATTAAACCAGAGCCACTCTATTCCGGTCAT